>CAXARX010000450.1:0-20914 GCA_963971425.1 Bryoerythrophyllum caledonicum | reverse complement strand
CACCTCTAGGCGGATCATTTATCCCGCCTCTGAGATTAAATAAGGCACGAGGGCATTGACCATGAACTCCTCGACGCCGCCCTTTTTACCGTGACTGGTTCTTTCGTAGGACACACACATGACTGAGTTTTTTGAGTACTCAAAAACTCCCCGATCATCTTACCATGAACGAGCGGCTAAAGGTCTGGGTGAACAGCCGCCACTACACTATCTTAGATCACCGCCTTTATCGTAGAGGCATAGATGGCGTGCTTCGCCGTTGCGTACACGAGCCCGAGAGCTCCCGTATCCTTCAGGCTTGCCACGAAGGGACGTCTACTGGCCACTTCTCGGGCCGCCGCACGGCCCTAAATGCCCTCCGAGCGGGCTACTTTTCGTTGTCGATGTTCACGGATGCTCACCGCCATGTAACACGTTGCGATGCAAGCCAACAGGAAGCACGCAATGATTTGCGTATGGAGTTTCCATTAATTCCCACCCTCCCGTTCTTTCATTCGACACATGGGAGATCGATTAGCTGGGCCCTGTGCACCCTAAGTCCTCCCGCGAGTCTGAGTACATCATCGTGGCGGTCGATTATCTTACAAAGTGGGCAGAGCCTAAAGCCGTTCAAGTGGCCAAGAAGGCCTCTACCGCTCTCTTTTTTTTTTAGCATATCTTCATCTGATTTGGAGTTCCCCAGATTTTGCGTAGCCACTAGAGCACCCATTTCTTGAATGATCTCATCGAGGAACTTGTAGCCACTTATGGCATTGACCATCGTAAAACCTCACCCTACCACCCCCAGACTAACGGGCTAGCCAAGCGGGTGATTCTAACTATTGTCCGGATCCTGCGAAAGACCATCTAGTACAACAAGCGGGATTGGGACACTAAGCTTCCGACCGCTTTATAGCCTTATCCAACCACGTACAAGGTCGCGACTCGCCTAACCCCTTTTGACTTGGTCTATGACCTTTGTCGCTGCACATGGTAAGTAAATTCCCTGCTATACTACAAAAAATCACTTCACAACATAACAAAATGACCCTTAAAATCGAATCCCCAGGACTTCGTGAATTATTTAACTGTTTTAACCTTTTAAGCTAGGTTTGTACTTAATTACTCGCTTTCCGGTCGTCCCTTCGAAACCGGAAACTAGCGAGCCCAATTCCGCTCCTAGATCTAGGACCGAAAACTACGGGAAAACCATATTCATTAAAATGAGAGTTTTCCGGCTAAATGAGAGTTTTTCAATGTAACTTAAACGAAAAAAACGTGAAATTAGAAAGTTTTAAGTCAATTCGATGAAAAGATTTATGTCAATTTAGCTCAATTGGAGCTAAATTGATATAAAACCTCTTGAAGTAGTGGCTAACTTAGAGTTAGAATAGTAGATGCTACAAATGAAGTAGAGGCTACTCAGAGTTAGGATAGTAGGTGCTACTTTCAGGTGAGAGTACTCCTGATGAATTATCACTTGAATAGAGCGATCTACTAGTTACCTTAAGCTCTCCACACCTTTTCCACAATTAACACTAGGTGTTAAACACTTAGTCTTGAAAAGTTTTAGGTCAATTTAGCTCGATTCGAGCTAAATTGACATAAAACCTTTTAGAATCGACCTCAAATTGAAAGGTTTTGTATCAATTCTACTCGATTCGAGTTGAAAACTTTCATTTCAATGGAAATTGATGATTTAGGTCGACATCAAGAAGGTTATTTTGAAAGGTTCCAATTCTCTCATTTTAATGAATATGGTGTTTCAGATCGGTTTCCGCTCCTAGATCTAGGACGGGAAACTTCCCAAAAACCCCGAAACTACAACGGTTTGATTTAACCTCTATTTCACCATTAGAAGGTTCACTGCTTAGTTTTTGAGAGTGGCAAGCGTTCCACTCCTTCCGTGACTTATAGTACCTGAAAACCCACTCTCCTATCCTAACTTCCTAGCTAAAATCAGATCCGGTTTCATCCTTCACAACGACCAAGAACTCATTCGGGACCGCAGGTCACACAAGAACCCCCCGTACGATCCTCTCATACTACAACGACCTTGGGATCCAATCCTACACGTGCGATGCAAGGTGGCTACAAGCACGCCCGTCCATTGCAACGTCAACTAGATTCCTTCCGTTTGCGACTAGGGCAGTAAAACCGCTCGAGAGGCGGGGCGCTCAATCGGATCTCCCACCCAAGACGTCTAGCCTGGATAAAGATGCCTTCCCTATCCGTCTAGCCCACCAAAGGCTTTCTTACCCGAAATCTTGAACTCTAGCTGCGTTGAGGCATTTGAAAACTCGCTCCCAACTGTTGAAAACCCCGCAAACACTTGGAGACACCAAAAACCACTAAAGGGAGAATCCTAAATAAACCCAAGTTACTCTCCTAATTGATTCTACAGACATCATTTTGCCAAACTTTAGAAGACAACATGCACAAGAGAAGAAAAGATAGAGAGAAATTTCAAATTTTACTTAAGAAGACTCCCGGCCATCCACGAAGGAAGCTGATTTAAACAAAGGAAAAACCCTTAAACGCACCGGAAAATCCGCTCCTAACAACCAAGAGGGAACCTCAAGCGCCAAAACCCTAAAACCGGATCCAAACCCGATTCCGTCCTAAGATTCTTTAGAACCGGATCACTAACTCAGAATCCGATTCCCACCAAAAATTCCTATAAAACCGGACCGGGTACTACTCCGATTCCGGTTTCAAAATCCTAAGGCTATACTACATCTAATCATCTTCTAAGTTGATGGGGTCTACCGGCTCCGTCTCCGTCTCCATCTGATCAAACATCCCCGTCACGTCCACTCGTACTGTCTTTGCTGTCGCTGGAGTTCCGAAATCCGGATTAGGAGTTCCAGAATCTGGATTAGGATTCCTTACTTCTTCTGCTCCAGGGTCGATTTCCGTTCCAGTCCTCTAAAGCGGTGATCTTCAGTCGGGTGTCTGTTCCAAACCCAACCCTTCCACATCCGGGAAAGAATCCTGGAAAGACGCGTTTGATAGACCCGCTCCCGCTCTCGGAAGTCGCATGGCGCTGGCCTCCATCCGGTTCGCTGCCCTCCGTGCCACGTACATGGTCTCCTTGATCTTTTCCGCGTGATCGTTGAGGATCCGGATCATCCGCGCTTCTAATAGTTTCTTGTGCGTTAGTACTCTTGTGTCGTACAGCTGGCCTTCGCCACGTCCTGACCGGGTCCTCCGAATAACGCCGTCACAATCCGTGCGCACTTCCTCGCATCCACTGTCATGTCCTGGATTGCCTTTAACTCTCCTTGTAGTACCAAATTGTCCTTCCGAAGCGCATCCGCTTCCGCTTGTAGCTTCCGGATTTATGTCTCCTGCCGTTGATACTCCTTCGGATCTGCAATTCAGTTCGCTACCCGGTGGTAAAGAACGTTGTTCGGTTCGGCTCCTACAAGCTTTCCGATCTCCTCCACTACTGTCTTCTTGATTACCCAATCCGCCTTCATGCTGCTGAGTATCTCAACCATTTCAGCGAACGGATCTTCCAGTTCTCCTTTCCGTTCCCAGGCTTGTCGCGCTTCTCTACTCAGCCCAGCTTGATTCGGATTTGGATTCTTCTGTGGTTCCAGAGGTGCTCCACTCGGCCTCCCCGATTCCGGCTCCGTGTTCTTCCAGTGCCTCTTGCTAGGCGTTCCGCGTCCATACTTCGAAGTCCGCTTTGCTCTCTTGGAAGTTGTAGGCGGATCATCTTCTTCGTCTTCGTTGTCTTCTGACTCAGTCGCGGAAGTAGATTCGGATCCGGAAGTCGAGTCGTCGAATTTCAGCGCTCCTTCCTACGCCTCCCATTCATTTTCTTCATTCGCCGTGAGTAGGTCGTTGTTCTTGTATAAATGGAAAATATAGGGAAAAATAGGGGTGGCTCTACTTTTTCCTACGCGGGTCACTAGTTGGGCGACTAGATCGCAAATGATCTAGGCCGAATTTGCCTTCCGCTCTTCGAAAAGCAATCCAAAAAAAGTTTTGCCAAGGGTGATCGTCACCTTTCTCGGTTTCTCTAGATGCAAGACCGGAAGTAGAAACTGAAGAAGTCGCTGCTGACGCGGATCCGAGCAGTCCTCGATAGCGTACCCATCCTTCGCGTTGACTGCTCCCTTGAACTTTCCCCGTGTAAATTCGTCCTTCCGGTTTGCCATGGTTTGGCCTTCCGATCGCATGTTGTAGGTGTTGCGCCATAGCTCTTCCTTCCACTTGCTCGCCACGCCCCGGATCGTAAGGGCGAAGTCATTTCCCGGTCGAGAGATGAGTTCTCTCACCATCTTGTCGTCCTTAAACCCCCATGGCTTGACCGCCAAGCCCGCGAGTTCCATCACCTCCAGGTCTTCCATCAGCTCTGCGCGCTCCTCTTTGCCGCTCGGGATGACCGCATAGACCTTCTAGAGTTTCAAGTCTGTCAACAAGCAGGTCAGCGTTGGTGTTGCTTCCGTCATTTTCTTGCGTGTCGGCGGCATTGGCGCCGATCCGAATTCTCTGTCCTCCGGTTACTACCTCACTTCCTCTCCTAGCCGCACGACCCGTCCTTGCAACCTCTCAAACTATACTGCCGGAACTATGAAATCTTCACTCAAAACAAGCAAACACAAGGGAGAACTAAAAAGCGAAAGGGAGGGGAGGAAAGGAAAATGACAAGCTACGCAAACTGCCAAAAAGCGCGGATGCAAATGATGCTAAACTTGAAAAATGTCGGTGCTTTTATACTCTCGGCGGCTTCCGGTTGCGCCACCAAAATTCCGCTCGATAACCCTAATCCGGATTGGCACGGATTCCCGATCCAATTTCGGTTCCGTGTTAACGATTTTTTTAGAACGGAATCCTACACCGTCCTCTTATTTCCGGTTCTGAGTTAATCTACCCTACTTACTCCTACACAAACCGGATTTAGTTCGTTAACTACCTTTCCGGTTTTGATTCTAGGAAAAACAAGAAATACCTAACTTTTTGGGATACGACACCTCCCAATCCGCTCCAGCGTCGCTGAGGATCGGGATGATCTGCTCGAAAGGATTGTCGGGATCCCTTTCTATGTCCAGATATGGATCCGGTCCCGGTTTCTGACTCGGTTCGGCTTCATCCGGATTTGCTCTTGGGGCCTTATCTACTTCCAGTACCTCCGGCATATCCTCGTCCGAATCATAGTCGACTCCCCTTTTCCTTGTGGCGTGCGGCGTCCCGCACCTATCCCGTTGCGTCCGCTTCATTTTCTTTGCTGATGGCACAAGCTCCTCTTTGTCGTCGTCATCCTCCGACTGGGATGCGGATGAGGATTCCGATCCGGATTCCGAGTTTCCGTACTTTAGCGCCCCCTCTTGCACTTTCTCCTCGCTCTCCTCTTCCGCCCTTAAGAGCTGCGATTGCTTGTACAAATGGAAGATGTACGGAGAGATCAGGGTGGCTCTACTCTTCCCTACCTACGTCACCAGCTAAGTGACCAAGTTGGTCATGATTCGCCCCCAATTTGCCTTCCGCTCCCCGCTGAGTAATCCGAAAATCGTGTTTCCCGGGGTGATCGTAACCCATGTTGGCTTTTCCGGATGTAGGATCGGAAGCAAGAATTGGAGTAGACGTTCGTGGCGCAGATCCTTGCAATCCTCCACCGCGTATCTGTCCTTCGGATTTATCGCTCCTCGAAACTTCCCACGCACGAACCCATCTTTCCAGTTGGCCATCCCGTGCCCTTCTCATCGCGTCTCGTAAGTCTCTATCTAGAGCTCTTCCATCCATTTGTGGAGGACGCCGCGGATTGTGTGCACGAACTCATTTTCCGGTCGCGACAATAACTCCCCTACCATCCGCTCGTCCTTGAAACCCCACGGCTTCATGGCGAGACTTGCAATCTCCATCACGCCGAGAGCCTCCATGAGTTGCGTTTGCTCCTGCTCCAAGATCGGAATCAAAGGACAAACTTTCAGAAGCTTCAATCCGATAGCTCACACTAGAAGCTACTGCATTCCTTGTAATCAAAATGTATAAAAGTCACAATTTTGAGCTTCATTGTTTACCTATTTTGACTTTGATGTCTCGAGACCATGGTTCACTGCGAACTATTGGATAAGAGACATTGTTTGAGTTGGGCTTTCTCGACCTAGCTTCACCTTTGGTATCTTGTGACTGTAGTTCATAGCTAACCATTGCTTAAGATTCACTACTCGAGTTGGGATCATTTTTTTTCTTTTAGCAACGTGCCTGTGACACCATGCCTCGCCGTACTCAAGAATGGGACAAGTGGTTCAAGAATTTAGGTGTACTGCCTGGTTTGAAAATGAAGAGAGTAGAATGTGTTTATTGCATGAAGAAGCTGCAATATCGAAATGATAGGATGCTTTCTCATTTGGGTTACAAAGATGGACACAGTATTGGTGATGTGGTCTCATGTACCAAAGTCCCACCTCATATTACATTACTTTTCAGTTCTTGTGGAGGACATCTACCTCAGCCATTGCTCTTGAATGAAAACAAGAGTCATCAAGAAGTAGGGGAGAATGAAGGTACACTTATTCCAACGGAGCTTGCAATACCCACATCCCTTGAAATACGAGATTTTAATACTATCTTTCAATTTAATTAATATTCCTATTTTCTCGTTAAAGCGGAAGTTCAATGTAGTAAGCTTCATTTAAATTTGCAAGGATGTAGTTGTTCAACAAACAACGAAACAATAACTACAGAATAATAAAATTCATAATCAATGACACTAGTGTATTTCATAAATAATTGTTAAATGATCATATTTGAATTGTTCTTGTGTAATGTTGATATGTTTAGTTCTAGAAACTCATATTTCATGAACCAGCAATGTCCTAGCCATGTTCTACTTCTTATTTGAAAGTTGCCACCATAATGACTATACGAAATTTTTGTGAATTGGTCATGACCTACAATGAAGGAAATTTGGATTTCATATTAAAATCAAGAATTGCTCAATATTTCTAGTTCATTATTTCTCTTTGCGTAGCAAACTACAAGACTTCACTTGCACTAAAGAGTATTGCAAATGTCAACATTACACTCAAATACATGCATTGCATGACCTTTGTGAACAAATCCAATCTTATGCCTCAGAGTCAACTTTTGACAAATTGCACGGCCTATTGATAGATCATCCGACCATTTTAAATGAGCATTAAATGTGTCTTTATCCACAAAGCTAATTATACTTCGAAACATGAAGAGGCTCAACTAGAAGCAATTGCTCCCCGTTTCCTTTGTCAACTATAGTTTTTCCAAGGCACTCGGAATAGGGCAAACGGGTTAGGGCTATCAGTAAAGGGCAGAGCGATTTGGGTCGTCAAATGAGGGCAGCCGGGCCACAGTAGACAGATCTAGGCCGTCGGATGAAGGCAGACGTATCGGGGTAGTCGAATCAACATTATCGGGTCAAGGCAATCGGGTAGATGCATCTCGGCCGTCAGATCTGGGTAGTCGGATTGGGCAGACGCATCTCGACCATTGATCAAGGTAATTGAGACGGGCAGACGCATCTAGGCCGTTGACTTCTGAAAGCAGTCAAGGAAAGGCAGTTGGCATTTGCTATATATAGTCATCCACGTAAGACAACTTTATAGTTTTCTTCCTTTCTGACACTTTGTCTGAATTGCTATCTTAGCATTTTTGCAAAGTGCTAAGGAATGAACTGCAGTACTTGAATATAATTTGTTATCAAATTCACTCGATTAGGCATACTTTCTTTAACTGACGCTTGCATTCAAGATGTCAGGACGTTATTCCCGAAGTCTGCCTAGCTTTGATTTTGCAGATGCAGGGGGTAGCAGTGGCAGTCAAAAAAACACCAAGCCGAAGGGTCAACCTCAAGACATGGCTTGGGACATATATAATGATGATTCCATCCTTGCTCAAGATGAGTGGCAATCAGTAACCCCTCCACGGACATCTTTGATGGCCATCCAATACATTGGATGGCTGCATGTTGACCACTCTTTTTGGCCACGAGATCGACATAAGCAAAATTGCAAACATGCACGTGGGAAGTAGACACAAGTCTTGGATATTGCGATCAAGTGGAGGTTCTTAGAAGTATTGCGAGCAATCTCCGATGATGAGACCTATGCAAAGGACAATATTCCATTGGCAATTGCAGCAATGGTATATGCAGAAAGTGTGTTACAAGTGCCAGTGGACTGGTCCTCACTTCCATCTGCGCTACGAGGAGAGTACTTAATAAGGAGGCCGAGTCACATTGCAAAGGACAATGTGCCGAATTGGTTTACCGAGAACCCATCTCTCATATATGATCCGAATCGATCTCATCCTCAACGACCTCATGATACTTCAAACTATGATGAAGACATCATGGCAGAAATTGAAGAAAGATTGGCACAAGGCAAGGCTAGAAAAACTCGAGGGAATCATAGTCCTCTACGGCGCTATATGTAGATTGTTCAACAGGCTATTGTACTAGAGATAGTCTAGAATTCGGAATGGAATCTTTCCATGACATAGATATCACGCAGTTTTTTCAAATGAACATTGTAATTTTGGCGTGATGATTTTGTATTTCTAAATATATGTGAAATACACTCTTACTTATGTTTTTCTATAACATAATACATATATCTCGTTAAATACGTATGTATCCATGTATGTAAGTAATGATTAAAGTCAATAATTGTATTTAATTCATATTTTTATTCTAAAAAGCTTGGAAGGACTTCACTTGACAAATTTTTTTAGCTACCAAGCCGCATGAATAGTGGTTGCATTAAAGACCACTGAGGGATGTAAATCCTAAACCTTAAACCCTAAACCTTTAACCCGAAATCCTAGGAGCCCACAGAAAATCCTACATTCCTTGATTTGTGAGATTTAAATACTATCTTTCTACATCATAACTCAGAACTGTTGTTAATGGGGTTGAAAGTCAATTGCAATGAAAAATATATTCAATTTTCTAAATATACCTATTTTCTAATTAAATCGGAACTGCAATGTAGTAAACTTCATTTACATTTGTAAAGATATATACTTGTACATCATATTTTTTGAATTTTTTAAAATCGACTGCACAAAATATTTTGTACTCACAATTTAAAAATACTTATAACTTAGACATCACACATCCAAACATGTTCTATGCACCCTGCCTTATAAGAACCATTCCAACGATACGAGAGAAGCCCCCGGGTGATACACTGTCCATGATACATCGATTCCTTAACCATCAAATAAAATGAATTTAACAAACAACAAAACAATAAAGAAAAAATAAAAAATCAATAACACTTGTGTATTTCATAAATAATTGTTAAATGATCATATATGCTCAACATTTGTAGTTAATTATTTATGTTTGCGTAGCAAACTAAAAGACTTGACTTGCACTAAAAAGTATTGCAAATTACACTCAAATACATGCATTGCATGACCTTTGTGAATGCAACCAATCCTATGCCTCGGAGACAACGTTTGACAAATTTCAGAGCCTATTGATAGATCATCCGACCTTTTTAAATGAGCATAAAATGTCTCTTTATCCGCGAGGCTAATTATACTTCGAAACATGAAGAGGCTCAACTAAAAGAAATTGCTCCCCGTCACCTTTGTCAATTATAGTTTTTCCACGGCAATCGGGCCAGGGCAGTCGGAATAGGGCAAATCGGGAAGGACAGTCGGAAAAGGGCAGACCAACAAGGGCACTCAGGCCAGGAAAGTCGGGTCAGGGCCGTCAGATGAGGGCAGTCGAGCCTAGACAAACAGATTTGGGCCGTCGCATCGAGGCAGTCGAACAGGGCAGACGGATCAGGGCAGTCGGAAGGAGCAGACGGGTAGAGCAGTCGGGATTGGCAGTCACGTTGGGTAGTCGGATGTGGGCCGTCGGATTTGGGTAGTCGAATGAGGGCTATCGGATTCAAGGCAGTCGGTACAGTGTAGTCGAGAAAAGGGCTGTCGGGATAGGGCGGCCGGGGGGGGGGTTGATAAGGTAGTCAATCCCCTCATTTTACTCACGCTCCCTTGGTTTTTTTAGGACTTTTGTCTGGTGTGATTGACCAAAGCAACCTTTGCAAAGTGCCTGAGGGGTGAACAAGTGGCCTTAACACAAGAGAAATTTCTCGGGATTGCTTTAATGTTAAGGTTCATAAACATTATACTTGGATATTGTTACTATATTGGTGTTGTTCTGGTGTTTCAAGCACTATTTTGAAGTACACAGTTATTTTTTAGTGTGTTCATTGCACTATTATGAAGTGCGTTGAGACTTGACATACATTATATTTAAATTTAGGGGATTAGGGTATTTTAAGACAGAATTAGAAGTAGATAGCACAACCGAAGATGACAAGTTCTAATCGACGGCGAGAGGCTTCAGCAATTGAAGATGCAGGTGAATCGAGCCAACAGTGGAAGAATCCGAAACCCAATCCCAAGAGTAGACCGCAGGAGCTACAGTGGGAAGTATATGACAATGCAACTATTGTTGCTCGAGAAGGATGGAAAAGCGCAACAAGGCCATAGACTACTTTGATGGTTGTGCGATACGTGAGATGGATGCATGCAAATCAAGCTTTTTGGCCTAGACATATGCACGAGCGTAATTGCAAAAAGAGCAATGGAAAATAGAACCAAGTGACCAACATTTCAGAAAAATGGAGGATGTTGTGTGTATTGCACGCTATATCGGATGATGAAATGTATACAAAGAATAACATTCCATTCGTGATTGTAGCCCCTGTTTATGGGGAGATGACATTGATGTGCCTGTTGATTGGTCCACACTTAGCTGAGGAATGAAACCAATATATTTGGTGAGGAGGCGTCGCGAGATTCCAATAGAAGTAGTACCTGAATGGTTTGCAATGAACCCTACGTGGCGGGAACATCAACGTCCTCGAGGTAGAGGAGTTCGCAGAAATGTAGGATCAGCTCCTACTCCGATGGAAGATGTTGAAGAGGCTTCTGAAAATGAAAATGCTCCACATCCAAATAGTGCTACGGATGATACAAGTGAGATAGATACGTTGTTCTTTACTCCTATGTCCTTTACACCGACATCTTCCGCCCCTACAGAGGAAAATTTGGAGTGCAACACAGTGATTACCAAAGCTCATAGTAACCTTCAAGTTGAAGTTGAGTCACTTCGAGCAAGAGTGGCATTCTTGAAATCAAAACTCGCAGAATTGGGATTTCAAGAGGGTGATGCAGCTACGATTCAGGAGATGCCGATAGATGATGTCGTGGTTCTACCTGTTACATCCATCTCCAGCATAAAACCACCACATTATTTACAGAAGGAAAAGGCGAAAATATCAGCGTCACAATTGTGGAAGTATGTGGAACGGACAGAGGTCATCCATCGTACTAACAAATTAGAGTATGAGCGAGACGTGGCATTGGATTGGGTGGAGTTCAACGAAATGTTGACACAAGAATTGTTGTCCAAGAAGTCGATTTTGCAAAAAGAAGTGGATGAACTGAAAAGCAAATTGGATCGAGCGTTGAGTTTTGGAGATTTTGATTTGCACGAGGAGCTCGCGGAGTTGAGGTGTTGAGTAATGGTGTATGATGTTGAACACCATAACTCACAGGAGTTGAAGAGAGGAAATGACTACCTTCGTAAGAACATGGCAGCCATGTCAAATCAATTTGATGATGGGTAGGTATTGCAATCTTTTCAACAGCAAGGGTAAGGGCTTTGCAATGGGAAATGGAGCAAGTAATTTTCCAATGGGACATAGATGGCAGATTGCGGATTCTCATGTTGACATCATAGCTTGACATTGGTACAATGTACAACAATGATTGGCCAACTGAAGGTGACACCATAGACTGGGCAAAGTTACCGATAGCGGATCGATGGGACCCACTTCAACGCTACGGTACAAACAACACTTTGGAATGGCCGCTACCTAATGAAAACGTTCTGGATGGCTTGAAGTGTGCATTGTGTAGTAATTGCTTTGGACCCGAGGGATTTTGGTCACTCGGTACATGTAAACATTCTTTTCATGTTCAATGTCTTCTACCTAGAATGCTTTCCATCCGATGGTGCCCTATTTGTAGCAGCCCTTTCCATCAATGGTTGTACCGTACTTTCGGATTTCTACCGTTCATGCCCAGTCATTGGCGCTATAGCCATATTGTAGGGGTCTCTGGCCCTCAGCAGTCAGACGGTGTCATAGTGATAAGTTAAAAAACTGTGATTTAATTGCATGATTGATGTGTCATGGGTGATGGAATGATCTCGCACGTTGTCTCAATTGTTTAAGAGGTAGGGCAGCTTGGCTTGGTTAAACTGTGGGGTTTACATTGTGATCGATTGAATTAGGTTTAATTTTCTCGACATTGAATCGGGCGCGGAAGCGCTGCCCAATTCTACCTGAGCCCTAATCACACCTCCATCTTGCTTACTTCCAATTCGGCCAATTAATGGACGGTTTAATTGTTTAACTAAGGCATATCCCTAGCCTGATTAACCAATTTAATCCCGAGCCACTTGGAGGGTAGTGTAACCCCCTAAAGGAATGAATTAACCACCCTCATCGCCTAACTGCTTACTTACTTGGCTAATTGTGCATGAGAACCGCTTATTAGGGTTAGGGTGATTAATCACCACACTCATCAGGTGATTAATTAAATACTTAGTAAACCATGCATTAGGGTTGAGTATTTGAATTAGGGTTAAGTATTCGGGTTAGGGTTAGAGAGTTAGGGTTAGGGTTAACCCTTCTAAGTTAATTGATTAACCACAATTAATTGCGGTTAATTGCCTAATTCCTGAGTGGTGAGACCCACGTGATTGGCATTGTCACTAGGTGATATTTGGATCCGCAATAAAAGTCTTGGAAGGAATTAAAATAACATTTAGTGCATTCCCCCTCCGGCCTGTTTGTGTGCAATTTCAACCTTGGGGGAAATTACTCACACAATTAATTAATTAATTCACAGATTGCGAGTCCCTTTGGAGTAGCAATGGTCATTGGGTCACGTTTGATCCACATACAAGTCTTGGAGGCAATTAGGTAATTGTATAGCGCACTTCCCCCTTCGGCTTGTTTGTGCGTGATTTCACCCTTAGAGGGAAATTACTCACAATGGTTGATAGTGGTAGATTAAAAAACTTTACAAGGTGATGTATTGATGGGGAGTGTGTAGTGCCTCTTGCACTACCTGTGATTACTATGAGTGGGTTGATTTTCCATTATTGGTTTTTAATGTTTTCTATGAGTGGTTGGTATTTTTGTATTTTGTTGTGGGAATCTATCATTACAGCATGTTTGAGTGAGAATCTATCATTACAGTATGTAAATTCAATGAATTGTATTGTATTGTTGTTTCCAAGGTTTGGTAGAGGTGAGCCTTGGTATGGTATTTCTTTGATTCATAGTATGTCAAATATTCCCATAGTTGTTTGTAATTAATTTTAGCATCTTTTGCTCTTGTCCTATTTTGTCCTTTCTTTCATAGCCTAACTCACTCCTAAATAATGCTTTTGCATTGTAATAGCTTGTTTTTTTGGAAATCATTTTGAATTAGTGCATTGGTCAATGTTAAATATTTTTTCTATTAGGGCCAAATCAATCTCTTCTTCGGCTACTTTTAAACATTTCACTAGCATTCCTAGACTCACAAAATATTCTTGTAATAAAAGTTCTACCATAGAATCTCTATAATTATTTTGATTCTTTCAATGGAAAGAATATTTTCATTTATTGAAAAGCAAATCGAATTTAATTTCTAAAGTGTTTCGAAAA
The DNA here is from genome assembly GCA_963971425.1 of Bryoerythrophyllum caledonicum. NCBI lineage: Eukaryota > Viridiplantae > Streptophyta > Bryopsida > Pottiales > Pottiaceae > Bryoerythrophyllum > Bryoerythrophyllum caledonicum. The sequence goes on along the minus strand of CAXARX010000450.1, from coordinate 7,199 downwards.
ATTTCAATTTCCTTTTTTTCATACTAAAACATAATGATCTTGCAATCTATAGACACAAATGACTTCAAATTTGATCCAAATCATCTTTAACATTAAAATTATAAAATTTTATAGTTGAGATTTCTATACCTTTAATATATTTAGACCTATAGCACTTCAAACACAATGATGTTTTAAAGTATAGAAAAGGTAGGGGAGCTTAGGTTCAAATTAATGTATGTATTTATAACTACAAAAATATAATTTTCTTACTATATAATGAAAATTCTAAATAATGGTAATGAAATAATAAGATAATATATACACATATAGACCTCAAGACACACCTACATAGACGCATGCACACATAAATATATAAATATATACTTGCATAAATTCGTGCATACATGTATACATGTGTACATATATAAATATATAAATTAACATGTCTGTAGTTTTATTAGAATTAATTTAAAAGATCACATCTACTAAAATTGAGATTTTGATCATCAATTGGTTCACTTTCTTGAATGTTCATATATTGTATATAACACAGTAAGAGATCTTACCATAATGATATTCATGAATTAGAGACATTCCTCTAATGTTAGTACATGAGGCTTATAAGACTCTATGTCCAAAGCACATTGTCATAACTTTATTTTAGTAAGAGTTCCGATTGCAAAGTTCAATTTAAATGCTATTCATAATGGAGCTTAGGTTACTTTTTCAAATGATATGCAAAGTGAGGCGCTTTTAGATGGACAGAGCGCTAGATCTGGGTGTGTCAAAGAAACATTATTCTAAAGTTGATTAGTTAAAAATAATTGTGTTGAGTAGTCTCTCTTTGAATTTGGATTCAAAGACTTGGCTCTCTCAGTGTTTCCATGGTAGTATGTTCTTTGTTGTTATACCTTTGGCTCTAACTCTACCATACCCTGTTTTGGCTTACTAATCTTGCTTCTAAATTAAGAATGTGTATTATAAGATTTTTTTCTTTATGCAGATTGGAGTTTTTTTTGCATTGTCCGGTTATGCTCTCTAACAAATTTTCTTCCTTTGTAAACTCAATTGCCTTTCATATAATAGCTCGATTGATTTGGATGGCTCCAACTTCAAGGATGTTTTCCTCCTTCATCTAAATTTCAATTTTGTTGAAAATCCATGGATTAGATTCTCTTTCAAATCTAGTTTGTGTCGTAATTTTTTCACAGCAATCCAATTTATTTGCTATGTTTCGGAATCATTTTAATACACATGTCAATTTTGAACATTTTTGCTTTTTTGGTCAAGCACGTTAGTATTTAGCTACTATTTTTGGATTTTTAGAATGTACTTTTTAAGAATAAACTATCATGCAAATGTCTTAATTTGATTGTTTTGAACGACTTTTATAGGTTAAAGTTTCTTAACTTGAAAGAAATTAGAACTGAATTTTGCTTTAGTAGTGTTTCTTGGAAAATTTCTCCATCCTTTTCTATTGCTAAAACATTATGCTCTTGCAATCTAAGTGGCCAAATGACTCCAAATTGGATCCATATCATCTCCTTGATAGTGCACTTATAATTTAGACTATAAACAATGAAAGTGTTTACTTTAGAAACATGCTAAAAAATCACCTTAAACTCTAAAATCAAATATGACATTCTAAAATATGATCTAAATAACTTGTAGAAATTTCAAACGGTAATCACTTGCAACTCTTTTCAAATAGATTTTAAAGTGAAAAAACAACGCATTTTTTAGCAAACTTCAATCACTTTTATTTCTTTTGTATTTGTCTTAAAATTTATAAATGACATAGATGTATATGTCATGATGTAGCCTCTAAATATCTTAATGGAATTCTACTAACATAGCCTGTGAAGTTGGCCCAAAATGTCACCCGTGCATAGAATCATGTTGGTATTAGTAATTGTCGAATTGAAGTGGTAGTAGTAGGAGTTGTCTCTAAGTCTTTTTTTCTTTTTTTTCCCTATTTTTCAAATTTTTTGTAGCAATAAATATTTCAAGATTCCATAGCTTTTGCAACATTGATAGTTCCAAATGCGATGAAATAAAGTCCATGCGCCCTTGTTCATTGAACACTTACCAACAATACTACTCTAAGTAAACATCATCCTCGGAAGATACAACCATATTTGAACATAAAATAAATAAACATCTTCTTTTAATGTAGGGACTAGTTTGACTTGTGCTGTTGTTACAACAAATATAGGTCAAACAATGTATCAAGTATGTTTATCTAGTTTGTATGAAAGGGTCTTAACGAAGGTGACGCAATGTATCAAATATGTTCATTTAGTCTGTGTGAAAAGGTCTTAACAAAGGTCACACAAAGTATCAAGTATATTTCTTTAATCCATTGTGACTCTTCACATTTGCAATTTAAGTGAAAGAATTGATTTTCAAGATTGATTTATATTTCTTTCAATTAAAAGTTTGATAACTTTTCCATTATATGTCCAAACCCCACGAATCAAAGTCCATCCCTCTTCATTGAGAGCTTTCCAATAGTACCAAAAAAGCGTCTTCTAGGAGACACTTGGTTTATGACATCTCAACAGTTTAGAACAAATAAACAAACATACTAGTTTAATGTATAGAATAGTATGACATGTGCCATTGCATCAACTAATATATAAGGTTAAGAAATGTATTAAGTATATTTATCTAGTCTCTTTAAAAAGGACTCGATGAAGGCCATGCAATATATCAACTCTATCTATCTAGTCATGGTGACTTTTACATCATTTTCTCCAAACACCACAAAGTCCATGCACCCTTCTTGTCGAGAACTTTCCAACAGTACCATCAATGCCCTCCTAAAGCACACCCAATCTATTGCATCTCAACCGTCAAACAAAACAATAAAGCAAAGAAACACGCTAATTTAAAGTATAGATTTCATGTTCATTTCTAACATGCATACTACAAGATTTTATATACCTCAAATATTTTTATACCTCAGTTACATTTAAAATTATAGCAATTGAAAACAATGACGTTTTGAAATCCTAAAGGCAAGGGAAGCTTTGGTGTTGAAGAGCACAATACTAAATGTGTAAGTTCTACTTTCTTTCTCGTGCAATGAAAAATAAAGGCAATAATAATAAAATAATATCTACACAAACATAGACACATAAATACAAAGACATACATTCATGCACAATACATATATAAATATATACATTTACTTGTACATGGGTTATTAGAATTAATTTAGCCTTTGAATGTCATTTGATTAATTTTCTTGAATGTTTGTATGTCCGAATAGGAGAGATCATATTAAAGATCATTTCAGGATGATATTCATGAAATAGAAGTATACTTTTTCAATGTTGATGTTGCTAAAAAATATTTGATGAGCAACTTACACTAAATAGTGAAATTAGGTTGCCTTTTCAATTAGGTTGCCTTACCTTCTGAAGTTACCTTTTGAATCATTGTATTCACGTGGAGGTACAAATGCAACTCAACTTTGTGAGTTTGTCTTGATATTAGGGTTTTGTTGGTTTAGGGCTGATTTTATTATTAAAAAATGTTTATCATAGTAATTATTGTAAAAAATTACTAGAGGAGTGATAAATATTTATATAGTATGAAATGTCAAGAAATTAGTGAGGAACATCCTAATTTCACTATTTAGTGTACATCACTATAAGTTGTGTGAAGTGAGGGTTCTAAGGAAGAGCATACACAAGTCGTTGTTAAAACTTTGAGTGAGCACTCGATTTGGCCTCAGAGGTGTCCCTATACCGGGGCCGAGGAGCCGGACACGGATTGCCAAACCGCTATATTTTGAGACGTGGATCTTTTGAGACTTGGATTTGGGGACCTGACTGTGGCAATGTTCCCGTCGTCGTCCATCCCTCGTCTCCGCGGCTTTGGCTCTGGCCCTGCCCTGGCTCGCCAAGCTCGCTCTTGCGTTGCAAGAGTACCCTTTCCGCAGATCTGGAGCCTTTGCCGCATCATCCCATTCCGTTCTCTAACGATCTTGTCTCCTGTGTAAACACGCTGGTTTTCTCTTGCGGGCGTTTGATTTCTTCTGAGGACTCTCGATTCGGTTCTGTTCGGTTGCGGCGCACTTTTCGAGGTTTTGGAAGGCGTGTAGTAGAGCGGCGAGAGAGAGAGTTGGACCAGGCAGCTAAAATTTTTGTGGAGTTTGTGGCTTAGGGTGGATCTGGAGAGGAGTTCTGTGGTTGTGGCATGTGAGCGGGGAGGCCGGGGTTTGTGGAGGGCAGGTTTTTTATTTTATTTGTTGTGAGATCTATTGCCATGTTACGACATACGTGAAATGCGTGATAGCAAGGACTGCGGTTGAACGACTGTGAAAGGCTGTGGAAATAAAATAGCGTTGTAAGCCATAAGCCATGAGCACTTCTCGGTTTATCAAGTGCGTAACGGTAGGAGATGGAGCTGTCGGAAAGACGTGCATGCTTATTTCGTACACCAGCAATACATTTCCTACTGTAAGTCCTGGATCAGAGTTGGATAGGTTTTCGTTTCGTTTTCGCTTACCTTTTATTTTATTGTATACATTGCTGAGTGTGGAGTAGCATTACGAGTGTGTGGTGAACTTCTATGGACTCTTTCTCTCTCTCTCTTTGTCTTTTCTTTTTTGTTGTTTCATCGTCATTTGGTGTTGTTTAAAAAAAAGGGTTTTGAATGTTGAACGCGCAGGATTACGTACCTACCGTGTTTGACAACTTCAGCGCTAATGTTGTGGTTGATGGAAACACTGTCAACCTCGGATTATGGGATACCGCAGGTGAGAGTAGGGGGGGTGGATGTGGATTAGTGTTTTTCCCAATTTTTGAACGGCAAATTGCATTATGCATTGCAGGCTCTGATTATCGATGGTATCATTATGAGACGGATTTCGTTTAGTAGCCAGATGGTTGGCTATTTGTGGCGTGAATAGGTTCTTTGATTGGCGTCATTTTTTATTTATGGCACTGAGTATAGGTCTTGCTCAATGCAGGTCAAGAAGATTACAACAGGCTTCGACCTCTGAGTTACAGAGGCGCTGATGTTTTTCTTCTAGCATTCTCCCTCATTAGCAAGGCTAGTTATGAAAACATCTCTAAGAAGGTACTCCTCTCTTCACTCCTCCTATGAATACACACTGGTTTTTAGAATGCTTGTAATCGAGATGATGGTGGAGGCCCACACATATTTTCTCATATCTTTTCACGTCGCAGTGGATCCCTGAACTAAGACATTATGCGCCATCTGTGCCAATCATTCTCGTTGGAACCAAGCTAGGTATGTACCTCTCTGACGGCTCTCATTTTGATGTGTTCTTTTGTTGAGTGCTTACTACGTTTAGCGGAAGTCCGTGTAGTGTATATTGTTATATTTTGTGAGAATTTTTGCAGTCTCTCTCTGTCTCTGTGAGTAGCTTTCTTTCTATGAAAACCAACTCTCAAAGCTGATTTGAATTGGCAGATCTTCGAGATGACAAGCAATTTTTCGCTGACCATCCTGGAGCTGCTCCAATAACAACCTCTCAAGTACGTGATGAAGTCAACTGCTGCACCTCTCAATCCATGGAACTGCTTAGTATGGTCGTGCGATGCAAAGTTTGAGCTGTCTCAACCTTAATATCAAATTTTTAGTAGTACCTCAGTTGACATTCAATTGGCACTTATAGATTCTTACCGTGTGATGAGCTGGCTCATACCGTCCAAATTCCCTGTCCTGGTCATACTACCCGAACTTCAGTGGTGTTTGGAGAATCTGACGGCTGTAAACTCTTGGGGTACAGGGTGAGGAGCTCAGGAAGACAATTGGAGCAGCTTCTTACATAGAGTGCAGTTCCAAGACTCAGCAGGTAACTGCAGTTTTTAAAACAAAAAATAGTCACGAGTAATGCCTTACGGAAGCTCGATACCCTTTCGTAAATCAGGAGTCGTTACCAGGATTTTTTATGTGAATTTTTTTGTAGATCCAAGCAATGATTGCGAATTACGTAGATGAGGCATGCTCCGTTGCTGAAGCTCAAGTGTTTTATATTTGGGCATTTTTCTAGCAACTAGTCTGTTTTAAGAAGCCCCACTCGGTTTGTCGTGTAGCCACAATCATCTTCTTATTGTGACTTGCGCTCTTGTTGTTGCAGAATGTGAAAGCAGTTTTCGATGCAGCCATCAAGGTGGTCCTTCAGCCACCGAAGCTGAAAAAGAAGAAAAAGAAACAAAAAAACTGTGTCATTCTTTGAAAATGACTCCGCTTTTTTATGATCTGGCTCAGTTTTTGGAGTTGGTCGTAATTATTAATTTTCTAGGTCCGTTCTTGCTTTGGTTATGTCCCAGCTGACATCTAGCTAGTAGTATAGGTTCCACGAGTGATTCGCCACAGCCTATCCGTGTCCGCTCCTCAAGTGGAACTTGGGATCACTGGAATTGTAGTGTATTCTTTTCTCCTGCTGGTAATTGGGTGATAGATATGGGGAGTGATTTTGTAGACGATGCGTTTTGTGCCACTGACCAAAGAGGGCTACCTCATCCTAAAAATGCTTTTGGTCAAACAGGTATCTAACAAACATCTTCTGGCAGCCAAAAGGGGGCTGTAGTAGGAGGCTTTGTAGACTTATCGGGCATTCACACTGGAAAACATCCCCACTTCAATGCTTTTGCACCATCTGTTGCTTTCCACCTCTTGGGTTATTAGGTTTTTATTACATCGTTTTTTTACGTAGAGTTGGTATCGCCCAGTCGTCTCTTTCTTTGGAATCTGTCGGTCTTTACTCTGCCTTTCTAAAAGTCTAAACCCTCCTTCATCGAGTGTCATGGTTTGACTTTAATATAGATTTGGAGCACGTGAGGTGGATTCCATCTTGGATTTTACTGCGACTTTCGTTATTTTCTTCTTCAGTATCCGATGCTTCAGGCTCGCCTCCAAAACTCTGACGTTTTTGCCTTGGGATTGTCTAAGATTATATGCCAACGCTGGTCAGGGGTAACTTCTAGGAACTTTGAAGTGGCGATTTATTCAACGGGCCAAATTTATACTGGTATCCTTCCAGTTTTTCATTTCTATATTTTGTATTTGTATGAGTGGGAACCGTGCTCCAAATTCCAGAACATATTCCTACTGGATTGCCATGAGCTTCATTGGTTTTGAAGTGAGTTTTTTGGACGATCTGCGATGAGAATCTCGTAGTCTCGATACTATGTACAGCCAGGTGTCTGGAAGAGGATACCTTAACCCGGAGGTGG
>CAXARX010000449.1:0-23554 GCA_963971425.1 Bryoerythrophyllum caledonicum | reverse complement strand
AATGGAGACTGTCTTCATAAAAATTAACTTTAATGTACACTAAATAGGGATTTTTACGAGATTGAAAAAAAAATTCTAAGATTTACCTTATGGTATACTTGTAAATATTATAGATCAACCAATAGCTTGTAGGTAATTAATTAGACTACTAAGGTATAATTTTACATTAAAAATTATACAATAATGTGAGGTAAATATTTGTATAATGTAAAATGTCAAAAAATAGTATAAGTTCCCTTAACCCTTAAATAAAATTTATTTTTTGATTCCTACATTCATTTTTTAAGAACTCCATTTAATATGTAATTCTCTTTTCAATTTATCATCGTTCTATTCTAATGAAGTATAGATCTCTGGCGTATTTATGGTTAGGCACTTAAAACTCCCATTTGATTTCACACAACAAACTTCATAAGCAAAATCCTTCAAAAATATTCAAGAGCCTATAAGCTTGGTACATCTTTTAAGGGTTAAATCTTAACCTTTAGAGATGTATAGGAAAAAAATTTAAGATTGAAAATTGAAAGCATTTTTGAGTTTTCAATTGTATATGAAAAAGTTATTTATAATCTAGAAATAGTTATTATGTATTTTTCGATATATGATGCTTAAAAAATAAAATCTACAAAAATCCGTTCTCCATTACTAAGTATATGTAATCAAAGTGTTTTGAAAACGAAAACAATACAAATCCTTTAGCTATGAAATTAAATTACAAGTTCAAGAACTTATTAAGCTCCACGATATTACTTTGTTTTGTCATAATTTTGTTCATGAATTCTACTACATTTAATACAAGTGAAGGATTTACCATAGACTTCTTTAAAAATAGAACTAAAGTTATTATAAATACATAAATAAAGCTTACAATAGAGTTTAAAATAAATTTCGAAGACATGAATCAAGAAGCCATGTCTTGTAACCATTAATACTCCTATTAAGTGTAAATTGAAATCACCATATATTGTTGCCAGGATATTTACAAGATACTTAACTAATAATTGAAATTTCAAAATGATGCCAGTAGCAAAATTTATCCAACTTGAATGAATGTTCATATGGATGAATGTACCTAGAAGAATTATACACCGGCAACATATTGGTGGTGATTTTAGTATAGATATGTTGCACAAAAAATGTAATATTAACCCTTAAATGACAATTGGGGTTCTGGATGGGGCAACCTGGTGATCTTTGTCAGAATGAGGATCGTATATTTAGGTTGGTCACAAGTACAACGCAATCGCATCAAAGAATTAATTGGGAACTCGGGTAAGAATCAAATGATCTACTAATCATTTGATCTCAATATAACAAACAAAAACGAAAGAATTTGTTGTAGCAATTTATTACTTTAAATTCCCATTGTCTTTATATCTAAGAAAATCCTACTTTTGGTTGTGGATATTCATTCTTTCAATTATCTTAAGAAATTTGAGTCCTTCAAATTTACTTAACCTTTAAATGTCTCAAGGGGTGTATTAGGACAATCCAAACAAAATTTAAAAGTTTTGAATTTGGTAAAGAAGAAACAATGATTTTAAAAAGCACTAGTTTATTTTTTTTTGAAATGGTGTGCAACATGCCAACCAAGCGTATCATAAGGTAGAAGAATATAAAAATTTAAAATAATTAATACTATTATTATATTTATTTTAAAGAATTGTGTTAGTTTGGCATGCATTGCACTAGGCACTATTTGATGTTGGCTTCAACACTTTCCATCAAAATGCCATTCTTAGTTTGCATGTCAATTCTTCCACGTGTATTCAAATCTAGGGAAATTTGTTGCTATGCGTCTGCAATACATTCCAATGCACTATTTATTTTTTGAATGATGCAAGGATATTTTTATTTATTTATTTCATTATTCTTTAAAAAATAAGACCAATTGGTTTACCTTAACGTTTAACCCCTAAACGTCTAGTTGATCAATTTGTGAACATTGAATAGAATGCGACTTACATATATTTCCTATTCATTCTTCACTTTTTAAAGCATGGATTTTTGATGATTTTTTTTTGAGAAGTTGATTGCGTAAATGTGTGATTTGATTAAATTAGGGATGATTTGTGAAAAAATTATGCTTCATGTCATGTCACATTGTTTCACTGTAAATTTGGAAGATTGGGTCTTAATGTGCATTTAACCAAACAAATTCATAAAAATTAAGTAATTAAAAAATCTTCAAACACCCATAATTTATTAGATCTATATTGATCCAATCATTAATTTTTGATTGATCTTAAATCCATTAACCCTTAAAATTTTCATTGACTCCAAATCGGTCAATCAAAATTTGGAACATCCATTTATAAACTTAGGAATGTAAAGAGTCACTTGAACTTTGGCTCATTGGAAAGAGAAACAAGTTAGCTATGTAGTGTTTTCAAATTTTGGAGAAGAATCATTATTGAATTTACATAAATTTTCAAACCATGGGTGGTCTTGGGGTTGTAGCCGCTTGAGAAAACTTTGGCCAATGATGAAGAGGTATGTATTCATAGGGGGGCAAGGTGAAAATTGCACCGCGTGGTATTAACAACGTCGGGCCCAACATTTTGAATGGGAGGGAGGTAGTTGAAAACTTTTGCCGCACTTTAAAAGCAACGTGGCTAAGAAAACCGTTGGAAGAGTAATGAAGTTGAAGTCGCTTGGATATGTAATGGGTTCCTAGCGTAGACCATTCATGACCTTTTTCAACCAAGATGCCCTCTCCCTTTTACTGACTCTGCCTAGTCCGGTCTGTGGAGACAAATAGCCATTGGAATACACATTTTGCACTCCAATTTGAACCGTTTTTCAATTTATTTTTTCTCCTATTGTGTCTTTTTTTTGTGTCCACTATGTTTGATCTTGAATTTTGGCTCTAGATTTGTGGAAGATCTTCTATTTCTTTCATAATTTTAAAAATTTAACAATGAAGTGGTAATTATTGCAAGACTCCATTTTCTCACTCATTTTTAGTCCTAAAAATACAAGACTTGTTTTCTTATATGTGGAACTTCGTGACTTTGAGAATGAGTGTAGGATGTCAACTTTAAAAAAAATAATGTGTCAAACAAGAGTCGGTCAAAGAACAATTTCGACTACTCCAAAATATTGGTTTCCTTGTAGTGCCCTTTACATTTTTGTTACAATTTTAAAATTTAAGATTTGAATTGAAACCAAACTTTGTAGAGATTACAAGGATTTGGCTTTCTACAAGATCTTACCGTTACATTGGCCTAAGAATGACTCATTGTACTTTGAGCTTCAACCTTTTATAACTTACAAAATCGAGATCCAAAACACCTCCAAAATGGTTGGAAAATTTAAGGGTTAAAAGTGTGAACTCATTCCAAATACAAGAAAATAAATTGTACTCTAGCGGCCATAAATGGGTCATTTAGACCTTCAACGTCTAAAAGCTTGAGGCGTATTAAACAAAAAACACAGATGTGCCTTTCATGTGCTTGATGAAGTTTGGTTTAATAAACAAAATGTAGTGCATCATTATTACAAATCATCCGTTTGTTCAAACTTCCAAAATAAATCTTAAATCCCTTTCTAATGAATTTAAGATCACTAACTTTTGAAAGTTTGTATACATTAGAATTTTCACTTTTTGAGATAAAAATTGGAGTGAATAGTTAATATTGGAGTGATTGGTTAAAATTGGTTGATCTATTCTTGAAAATTTAAAAAAAGAAAAGAAAAGAAAAAATGATGTAAGGAACATCGTTACTTTCCCAAATAGAAAATTTTACGAACACTAAAACAATGTTGAGTAGAGGTGATTCACTTTGCAAAATTCTCCCCCCAACTCGAATTGACACAAATAAAAGAATGATTATTTTTTGGTTTGGGCAAATTTAAAATATTTAAAATATTCAAAAAAAAAATATTATTTATATCCGGGGCAGCCTATGAAGAACGGGCAGCAAACAGAAAACAGTCGCGTGGAGGTTAGGGGAAAAAGCTGTCACGGTGTTGATAATTTACGTGTTATCAAAGTTGACCACGCCCCACTCACTCACTCTCTCTCTGGCAAAAAAGTAAAAGAAAAAGAGGAAAGAGAAAAGAAAAAGAAAACGGGTTGTCCAGCCGTACTGTAAGTGAAGTTGACTGACGAAGGCCCTCGTGTGAAGAAGGCCACTCCACAAGGACAGATGATGAGCCAGCCAGGACCCAGGACCCAGGACCCAGGGCCCAGGGCCCGAGTGCCCACCCCACTCACTCAACCAGGATAATACTACCCTGTAGTAATAATAATAATAAAATTATTAATAATAATAATAAAAAGGCAGAGGTAGTGAGGACGGACTCTGGCTGGCTCGGTCCAGAGTGCTCGGCCCAGTGGCGGCTGGCCTGGGCTGGGCTGGGCTAGGCTAGGCTACGTCTTCTTTTGCAAGGAAAGCAAAGCAAAGGCAAAGCAAAGCATCATTCATCGATCGCAATAGACCACCACACTTCAAATCTTCTCATTCACCCACTTGCACAATCAGCACAAGCATTGGCATTCACAGTATCTTTGTCTCTCTGTCAATTTCTCCTCTGCAGCAGCAGCAACCCTTGGTTTCTTGTCAGAGTGAAGAAGAGGCCGGGGTTACGGTGGTATGTGTGAGTGAGTAAGTTAGTAGTGATGATGGGGATTTGAGCTGCGATGCGTGTGCGTGTGTGTATGTGTGTGTGTGTGGGGGGTAAAAAACATTAAAAAAAATCTGACTTAGTAGTTGTGGAAGTGGCTATGGGTAGCCTTACTACGTTTCCTCCGGGTTTTCCTGTCGTTGTTAGTAGTAGTAGTAGTAGTAGTTGTTGTTCTAGTACTCCTGCTGTGTGTGAGGGATGAGTTGAGTGTTGTGGCTTTCCATCAGATTGTGTGCGTCAGAAGCTTCTGATTTGAAAGCAGAGGCGTTTATCACCAGTTGCCTCTTGGATGGTCCTGCAAGCCGCTCTCTCCGATCTGTCAAGTTCAATTGCATCGCCTCTGGTACTCTCTCGTGATTCCTCTTTTTGCTAACAGCCCCTATCCAGATCTGCTCTTCGCAGATTCGTGTTTTTGAAGGAAAGAGAGTGTGGTTGTGGTTTTGAAGCATGTGATGGAATGAATTCCAGTTAAGTGGGCTTATTATCTGGGGGGAGTTTTTTTTTTTTCTGGGTTTGTTTTGGTTTTGGACGGATAGGTGATGAAGCATTATGGCAGAGGTCGAGCAATGGGTGTAGGTGTGGTGCTCGATCTGGATTGGCACGGCAGGAAGGGATCATTGTTTCTATGAGCAGATATTGGGGGGATAACTATAATAATAGTATTGAGTTGTTGTGTCTCAAAGGGTTGAGTAGAGGAGTTGTGGAGGCCATGACGTCCGGGACGCGTCTGCCCACTTGGAAAGAGAGGGAGAATAACAAGCGGAGGGAGCGACGGCGGAGGGCCATAGCTGCCAAAATATTCGCCGGCTTGCGTTTATACGGGAACTACAAATTGCCCAAGCACTGCGACAACAACGAGGTACTCAAGGCGTTGTGCGCGGAAGCGGGTTGGACTGTGGAAGAAGATGGCACCACGTACCGCAAGGTATATGATGGTCTTGCGCATGCTCTAATCATAGGGCTTTTTAATGTTTTGTTTAAAAACCTCTACACTGTTCACACTCTGAAGTTACCGCCGAGTTTCAAAGCAGCAATGCAGGTCATGGATACCAATCAATGTGTAGGAGTGCTTTCATTTGGATGTCACTCAATAGAAGTTCACACACGAGGCAACCTCTTTGGAGATCAGTGTTCTTTAATCATTGATTTCTTTTGCAATCGTTCTGGGATGCTCTAGCTTTCTGGAAATGGCAAGCAAATGTTGAGTGGCTGATGGTAATAGGGGTGAGTCAATAGGAGACACGGTATACAGTGCTATTATCTAAGCTTTCAAAATGATCAATGCACATAGCAGATTGTCTTCTTAGCAAGGGCATTAACTGCCGACATGGGAAACAGTTACAAACGCGAGCAGGGTAATGAAAGATTGTTCTCATCACTAATGAGAGATGGTAAACAATGGCAGGGATCGAAGCCAGCAGGGGAGAAAATGGAAGTGAGCACATCGCTGTCTGACGCGAGTCCAACAAACTCATATCCGGGAGCTAGCGAATCACTCATCCCATGGTTGAAGGGCTTGTCTTCAGGGCCAGGAAACAACAACAACAATGGCAACGGTAACGGCAACCACAGCAACAACGGCACCGTAAGCACAAGCTCCAGTGCAGGTCTTCCACCGTTACACGTCAAGCGTGCAGGCTCATCGAGTGCACCCGTGACGCCGCCGTTGAGCTCCCCGCGAGCGGTGCCCGTGAAACCAGAATGGGATGCAGGTCTACCCGATTTTACGTCCACCAATCCCTTCCCCGGCGCGTGGAACCAGCATTCATTTCTCGCGGCAGCAGCCGTGGCCGCGCAAGCTTCGAGTGGGCCGCACCTCTGGTCAGGATACTGTGACACGCCCGAAGGCGCCCGGACCCCAGTGGAGGGGTACTCGGAGTCTGTGGCACCTCCGGCAGCGCTCGAGTTTGCGAATGTTTCGAGCAGTCCGAGCTCCGGGAAGTGGACGAATGGAGTGAGGGTGCCACCGAAAGGCGTGCATGGGGGGAGGGGCAGCATGGGGTTGTTGCCGAGTCCGTTTGGTGGCGTGCCGGAAGACTCCACGACATTTTCGCAGCAGTGGAGGAATCCCATGCAGAAGTCCATCAGTGTGCCCGTGAGTCCCGTGTCGTCGCGCATGCGGAGCTTCATGGGGGAGAGGCTGGCGCGGTGTCCGTCTGAGCTCGAGCTCGAAGGGCCTGTGCAGAGACTGGGCGCGTTGTGGGAACTCGATAGAGCACCCGAGGTCGTCGTGGGTGCCAAGCGCAAAGTGACCACGGATGATCTGGAACTCACTTTGGGAAACTCCAAGATGCTGTAAAAGCTTCCATGGGTTTAGCGTTTCTTTTTAGTAATGTAGATTAGTCCAGGCATGACAACAACAACAACAACAATTTTAAGTGGCTGCAGGATCCTCCATTGCCTCAGCTTCCACCCACCTTGCCGTTTCCATCTCCTTCCTTCTTCAGGTACCCTTTCTTCGCACCCTCCTGTGTGTTTTTTTCTTCTTGATTCCGAGGACTTCCTTTTGTTCAAATTTTCTTGCAGTGTTCATCCCTGATATGAAATTTGATCCCTTCTGTATTACACTCCGAAATTGGTCATTTTGCCTTCGCTCTGGAGAAGTTCTTAACTCCCGGAGTACCGCGTTTTGTTTCTTTTTAAGCAGTTTGGAGTGGGTCATGGGAACTTTCTTATGTTTGACCTTTCAACCTTCACATGCAATAGTCTTTCGGTAACACTGAATTTGGCCTCTGTCTGAATTACACTTGATAATTTGATCAATCAAATTGGTGAATTCTCAAACCGTGAAGCCTTAGGGGAGGAACCAATCATGATCTTTTAATTTTGAAATCATCTGGTGATGGTTAATTTAAGTGAGCTCAACCAATCATTATGCGACTTGTGTCTATTCCTTACAAGACTTAATCAGCTTTCTTTTTCCTCTCTCCTTTTACGACTTATATATATATTTCTACTAGTCCAGTGTCAATTAAAGTTAGTCAATGTGTGACTTAAAACCACTAATTGAGGCTTAATTGTGTTATCGGCAGCACTCATAGTAACGTTCTTTTGATCAATTTAATCCACCTTTTGACCAACACGTGCAATATTGTTCACGGATGTGGATGATAAAAAACTTGAATCACATTTTCACACAATATGGGTACTTAGGGTCATGCAGTGAATGTTTATGTTTGATTATTCAAATGTTTTTAAAACCTTGAATGGGGGTGGGTTGTGAAATGGGTGCAGGTGCAGCAGGTGCTGGATGATGATTGAGTGACGAGGAAATTGAGAGTAGGAAAGGAAAGGAAGGAGAGAGAGAGAGAGAGAGAGAGAGAGAGAGAGAGAGAGAGAGAGAGAGAGAGAGAGAGAGAGAGAGAGAGAGAGAGAGAGAGAGAGAGAGAGAGAGGCACCGGTTGTACTGTACAAACGAACGCTGTTTGAGAGCCAGAGAAACAAAAAAGGATTTTGCTGAGCTTGAAGCTGTGTAGTTGAAAGGAGGACCGGCTCCCAGCCCTCGGGTGCAGGTTGTTCATGGGCTTCTCCATTGAGATTTTGGTAATATATATTACTTATATACATACATATACATAGATAGATACATATTACCAGGTTGTACTCTCTCTTTCTTTACTTGTTCATCATTCCTTACTAAGCTTATTTCAAATGCTTACTGCCATGTATGCAATTGATTCTCCTCAGTTTGTGCCGAAATGAAGAAGAAAAACAGATAAAAGCCTGTTGCCATGCTCACACCTACAGTGTGAGCTCCTCTAATTGACACGCTCTAATGGTATGTGCACATTCAGCCAGAAAATCGTATTACCTCTTACAAAACGAGAAAGGTGCAGATTTCATCTTTTAGTTGTGGGTCGTTCAGACCTAAGGAAGTGACATGTTCCTCTCATTCATAAAATTCATTTACATTGTGAGGAATTAAATAAAATTCAATTTCAATGACGACTTACTATTTGACATCAATTAAAGACTAATAGATGGATGAGTGTTGAAGAACTTTCATTGGTAATAGCATGGGGAAGTCATTTTTAATAGATGAAGCCTGCACCTGTGAAGATGAAAGCTTCTTGACCGCTCTTTGTCAAAACGCAGGGATTATGTTAAAATTAGGATTTCAAACCTCACATAGGCATAGTAAATATACTTTTTTCAAAAAACTTTGAACTAAGAAGAGTTGAGTAATCAAGTTAATTTTAATTTCCAAAAATCCGTTTGAGATTTCGAGTCTCCAGTAAAAAGTTATGGGCAAGTTTCACAGAGGGGTTGAAAGAAATTGATTTCTTGACATTTGCAAACATCCTCTCTGAAATTTGTCCATAACGTTTGATTGAAGACTTGAAATCTCCAACGGATTTTTGGAGACTAAAATTAATTTGATTTCCCAACTTTTCTCAGTTCAAAATGTTTTGAAAAAAGTTTTTCTACTACGCCTAAATAAGGTCTGAAATTTTAATTTTAACACATTCATACTCTAGATTTAACTATGAGTGGTTGAGCTCCTACTACTTCTACATTACTTTTCCCACATAGTTTGTTGTACTTCCTACCACCCTAAATGCATATAATGAGGTAGCATTCTCATCTGGAGAACATATTAATGATAGGATTTTGGACTATGAGAGATCTCCTCCAACCTATGATGGACAGTATTATGTAAGTTACATGCCAATATTTCCTTGCATTACAAAATATCGTAGCTGTCATTCAAGAATCTATGAAATCGGATGATTTTAACTTCGGTAACAACAACATGCCCGTATCAAAGAGTTATGATGAAGTCATTCAAATGTCGCTCTAATAACCCTTGCGAGCACTACAACCACATAGGTTTGGCAGTCACAAATGAATGACGGTTTTCACTGTAAAAATTATTTACTACCACTGCAATGCACGCTTGCTAAGGCTAAGTGTGCACATACTAAAAGTGAATTAGGTTAATTGTTGCAGTTGATTGATGCAACTAATCCAAGGATACTTGAATTTATCATAGAGTAGATGAAAACTTTTCATCTATGTTTATTGGTTGATGTTTCTTTCTTGATCATTCCATAAACTAAATTTAGGTCATTCAAGTTATTTTTGGATTTTTTATAGGTACCAAATATCCTATGATCCAAATTTTTTTCTAAAAATCTTAAAAATTGTTTAAAAATTTCTAAAAAATCTTACTGTGTATTTTTAATATAAACTAAAACTTAACTGATGAAAATGAGATGTTATGAAAATGAGATGTAATGCGTTAGAGACTAACTACCTAAATCTAGTTCTACTCTTGTTTATGAAAATATGGAGATATAGGAATTTCAAGTGAGTGTTTTTGAGTTTTTGGGCTTAAAAACTTATTCAAAAATCTCAATCGCACAATTGTATAGTATACATGTAGATGATGTGGATCAAATTTGGAGTCATTTTGCCACATAGATTGCAAGATCTTAATGTTTTAGTGTAGAAAAAAGTTGTTGAAATTTCTTTAGCCTCTCATTAATGAATGAGTGGTTCAAATGTATCATATACGCACATTGGTACAAGTATTTTTTACTGTAATGACTTTGAAAAGACAAAAAGTAGCTTTTAAAAGCAAAAAGTATCTAAACTAGATCCATGCACTAAAATGATTTCCAACAATTCATAACATCTTGAATTCACATGAAAATTCTATCACTCAAACTAGACATCAAGGGGAATCTCAATGAAAACAAATAGTGGATGTAAAAATTGCAAGCCGGCGAAATTGCCGTTGTCAAAATGAATGAAACTGTCAAAATAAAAAGGTACCTCAGTTTGAAGGAGTCCCAAAAATTCACACTATCTCGGATTGTCCTAAATTTTTTTACCACTTTAACTAGATATTTTAAGGGCAACTTTTAGAAAATTTCATCTAAAACAAATATTGGATGCAAAAGTTATGGCTATTCGAAATAAAACAAGGCTAAGAAACCTTCAATACATAAACTTCAAAACGGTTAGGGGTTAATTATAGTGCCAAAATTGAACATGCCATAAAGAGGAAGATTTGTGATCATTGGGAGATATTGAAAGATTAACTCTTAAAAGTTCGTGGGGTATAAAGTTTGAAGGGATATTTGTAGAAGTAGTAGGAGCTCAAGTAGTAGTAGGATACTCTACATTGAAGGGATATGTGCCTTTCATATGTAGGGCATCATTTCTAAGTTATTTATGTCATCAAACTTTCCACGATTTCTTTTAATGAATACAAAGGTATTAACATTAAATTTGTATTTATTATAGTTTTCACATTTAGAGTTTAAAATTTGGAACAATTGGGATAAATTGATTGATCTATTGTAAATTTTAAAAAACAAAAGAAACAATGAAGGGAACATCTTTATTTTCTCCAAATGGCAAATTTTATATCAATAAGACAATGTTGAGGTGGCTCATTTTGATAAATTCTCCCAGGTTGAGTTTGATGGAATGATAGAATTCAAATTGTGTTCAAAAGAAGACTTGATGTGGTATTTATTATAAAAAGATAATTTTTAAAAGATAATATTTGAATCTGGGTAGTTCCGTTAGATTTGGGCAATAGCCAAAAAATAATTGTTTGGGCTTTTGGGGATTAACTCATGAACGTCTTTTCACTTTTCAAAATTGATAGTTTTTGCAAAAATACATTGTAAAACATGCAATTTGGAGGGATATTTTGAACTTCGCTTATAAAATAAAGTTGTACTTATGGATTTTAGATTCTATCTACATGATTAGATTTAGAGTTCCTATCACCAATATATTTTTTTTTCTGAATTTTGAAATTCAAAATTCAAAATTATTGTATAATTTGATTACAAACTAGATTTTGACAATTTGTGAATGAAATTTGGTGTGATTGTTTAAAATGTGACTCCTGTTGTATTGATTTTTTGAGATTTTTTGGTTGTTTAATTTTTCGAGTTGACTTTTTATAGAACACATTTAGATTAAAGATTCCAAATTTTGCGATAGTACAATGTGGTATGAAATGAGGCAAAAGATTTTTACAAAGTATCCCTTCCTAATTGGATCATATATGGGTATTCCCAGAACAATTTCACTGAAAATTTCAAATTCCAAGAAACGAAAGATGGATGAAAAATTTGTGATCAATTCTTTACATTTTTCAATTTTAACCCTTCAACATCAAGAGGGGTGTAATGGGGCTTACACAGAAGCATCGTACTATTGAGGCTCAAGGGGCACCAAAAAAATACTTAATAAAAAACAAGAAAAAATTCATCCCTAGTGCATCTCGCAGTGCAAGAAGAGCGCTAGCTAAAAAAAATAAAAACAAGAATTATGATACTAATTTTTTTAACAATTAATTTTTCTTGAAATCTGTGTTAAGAGGTGCAATTCCGGCAGTAGCTCTACCCAACAATTAAAATCCATTAGATTGTGCTTCTTTGATCAATTGCCATTTTCTCCACACTCAACTCAATCTGGCTAAATTTTTTGCTATGGATTTGTAATTTCAACATCTTTCTCCTCTAAATTTTTTGGTGCCAATGATTTAGTAAAACATTTTTTTTCATTCAATATTCTCTTCTAAATAAACCATATAGGCTTGGCATGACGTTTTAGAGTTACAGAGTTGGATGTTTAGGATTAAAATGTAAGCTATATAATATTTGTAGGACTCCTACACTTTTACTTTTGTTAACTTTTTTATTTTTATTTTCCATTCATCTGCAAATAGTCCAATTGCTACACTTAAATAAAGTCCTCATTTTAATGAAGAAAAATTAAAAAATATGATAGGGAAATAATCGAACGAAAGTTAGGTGAATAACAAAATTTTGTCAAATTATCAAAGTTATTTATGAAGTCATTCATTATTGGGTAAGTGGATCTTATTTTGAGTGGATAGGGTAGGAGATCTATTTTGATTAGTCCTCCATTTTCATAGTTTAGGATGGTCCATTTGTGTTTAACTTGGTTTGAATTACTACTGAATTAGTGATGAGTACATTTTGAAATAGATAACCTATGTTGTAACCTATGTTTAGTTGACCCCTCATTCTTAGCAAGAATGATGAGGTGTAGATTGTAAGCATATTTAGGTGCTACAATTGTTGATTTTCTAATCAATCTATTAAAGGAAGGGGTGACGCTACCCAAGACCTTCTACAGGCACGCAATGATTAATTCCACTTGAGTTTCGTGTTCACTAGTGGAATTAGGCACGGTGTGCTTGGAGAAGGCCCTAGACGGGGTCACCCTTTCTACTAGTGATCATTGTTGAAAATATGGTAGCTTACATGATGAACAATATATTTATTTCATAAATGCTAATTTTCCTACAACAAACAATATATTTATTTCATATTATGGTAATTTTCCTTCTGGGAAAAAAGAATGTGAATTTTTTTGGAATCCTTTTTAAATCTATTTCCATGGAAGGAGAATTTTTTCATCATATCCATAGTTCAAATATGAAAATTTTCTTAAGTGGTTTAGAATTGGGTCTTCTACCCTAGTAGTATTATTCCTTTAAAAACAACTTGTGTCGCGTACAAAAAAGACAACTATGGATTCATTGACTTCTACCATATGTCAACTTTGAATTTGCTTTTGTCGTTGACTTGAATAAAACAATTTAAGTCCATCCATTTTTTTGCTTCCAAAATATTCTCCTAATACTTTTGTTTTTCCAAATTTCAGTCAAAGAGGTCTTTAAACCCATTCCATTACTTTACAAATAACTCTATTATCCAAGTGTCATCATGATACTACACAAGTATCATCTTAGTATTATCAAAGTATTCTTTTAAATGTTGGCTATTTGAAAATTTTTAGTGCTTCCTATTGTTAACTCTTCTAGAAATCACTCATTTCACAAGGAAATAATTTAGCAAACAAAGACGATATTTTCATTCCAAAATTTCATGTCACCTTATACAATTTTATTTCATGTGGTGATTGTAGTAGAGAGAAATGTAGAAGGAATCATTAGCTAGGAGAAAAATATTGAACCTTATTCCATTTTGTTTATGTTTATGTAGTCTTTTTTATCTTTTGTGAGTCTATTGTTGTCAATTTCTTTGAGTCTCCTTTGGATCTCACCTTTCCAAAATTCTTCATTTTTTATAATAAAATCTCCTTTCATTCACCACTAGTTTGATTATCCCCTAAATGCCCAAGGCACCAAATTCTAGTGTTTCAAATATGTTGAAGTCAAATAAAACCTACCTAAAATTCTATTTTAAGTACTTTATATTTTTACCGTCTAATTTTAGCATTAAAATCCGATTTTGAAAATGAATGATTATGATTTTTCTATTCAAGATTTTATGCAAGGGTGTCCATTGTAATCTTGAGTTTTTGTAGAGCTAAGGGCTCTTCGAAGTGAACCTCAAATTCACAAGATCTTGAAGAAAAAATCATATTAGAAATTCATTTAAAAAAATTGTAGAGTAGATTTTGAGAAGCTGTACATTGATTAGCATTGTGTATGATATGCTCTTTATGCTCATATTTTTTTTGGTGACCAACTTTTTAGGTTTGACATGTAAAAAGTGGATTGGAAGACTTTCAATCACTTTTGTAGTTTTAACGCTGTTATAATCAAACATTATAATCTTTCAATCCATAAGTGATATAGTTGTGTTTCTTTTCCCTATGTGATATCTAACATGTCTAGTTTTAAGTTGTATAGTTACAATTCCAAAAAAATTGTTACAACCTATCAAACTATTGTCGTTTTGTTCAATTTAGAGGAAATTTCTAGAAGCTTGTAAAAGACTTTAGGCATTTAGGGGTTAGGTTTGGTTCAATAGATAAAATGTAGAGCATTGTGTCTACAATTCAATCAAACTTCCCAAAATAACCTTAATTTTATTTCTTAATAAACGCAATAGTATTATATATATTTACAATTCACTATAGCATGTTTGATTAAAATTGGTTTATATATTTTTAAACTTCAAAAAGTAATATCAACACTTTAATGCCACATTTAACTACTTTTGGACTTTAGAAAGTCGAGAATTAGTAATGGTCATCAAGAGAACATGTAAAATATGGTGAGATTTATTAAAAACATTGGGGGATCTATGTAATCAATTAATCATCGTGAGATTCCCCGATCGAATTATCTGGAAACCTTGGGAGTTGTTTAGTCCAGAAATCGTTGAATAGTCCAGAAGTAGTTAAATGTGGCATTTTATCTAAATAGAAAATTTTATAACACTAGGATAACTTTGAAGTGATCCACTTTGAAAAATTGTCCGCGGTGGAGTTTAACTTGGATTATCATAATTCAAATTTGGTTAGAAAATAAACTCAATTTGGAGTTTTGAAATGTTTTTAATTCTTCAAAACTTCACTTTTTTGGGTCTCGAGAGCGTGTTAAAGAAAGGGTAAAGACCAAAAAGTGGTCTCTTTGGAGCTTATGGGTAAAAAAAGAAACTACTAAATATTTCATAGGCTCTGAAAAGATGGTTCCAATACTATAGTAAAAATTGACAACAAATTTTAACTCACAAACTAGTACATGCAACTTTCCCAACTTTCATTAGAAATATGCCATCAAAGTTTATTATGATCCCATGACCTCCAAATGTAGAATGTAGAATGTAGAATGGTACCCATATATACAAAACAACTTGCATCAATATGAAAAATTTACCATGATAATTAGACTCGAAGGGAAATCTAATTCATCAATTTTGATTGGCCGGTAGATTTCAATTTGTGAATTTGTGAAGTTGGGTTTCTCCGATTGGTATTTACACTACTAAGTCATAATGTCTTAAGGCATTATTTTATTTTCGTTCCATCTTGTTTGGTATACCATATCTTGAGCAAAACTTCTTGGGAGATTAGTGCATTTCTCCACTCTAGTGTATTTTTTCAAAAAATTTCTTATTTCTTTTCCTTTTTTTGAGAAGAAATTCACAAAATCTATTGCACGAGTTAATAAAAAAGAAGCTCTTAAAGAGGAAAGAATGTACAAACTCACCGTAGACTCACTTTTGCTCTTTAAATGGCAACAAAACTAGTTTATGCTGGGTTGAAGAATTTTTTAAAACAAAGAAATTGTCATGTCAGAACTTGTGCAAATAACTCCTTCACTTACACCTAGAGGATAATTCACAAGTGTTCCCCAAACCAAAGCCCCAACCACGCAACTGTTCAATGTCTGATTTCATAATTTTAGCATTGCCAGACCGCTTGAACTCAACTTAAAAACTTCAAAAAAAAAATTTAATTTTTTTGGGCAGAAATTGAAAGAATCAATTGCAAGGGAGAAGGATCTCCACTGTAGTCTCAACGAACCTCAGTTTTCTTCAGGCTCCCGGTTCGGTGGAGAGTAATTTTTGCTTCGTAGTTTCCAATGACGCTTCCAGGATCCTTCAATGCTCACTTGCAGAATCAGGGAATTCAGTGAGGTAGCTGCGATTCGGATACCATTTTAGATGAGAAGCTATAATTGAAAGGTATAGTTTGATCCTTAATCGGCATTGCATGATCTGGGGTTATGGCTCTGCCACTGGCGTCATTAACATTATTACTTATTCTTACTTCATGTAACACAGCTGATTAGCAATAATCATGGCTGTATCTGGAGCTATATTTTAAGACACTCTAACCAAAGACCATGGGAATCAAATGAACATGCACGTTGTATTTCCTCAATGTAAAAATGGATCAAGTTAAACAAATAAAAAACATGCACAATTCATGTATACAGAGTCTAATAGAGTAGTTTGACCAAGGAAGAAAAATAAAATAAAATGAGAAATTTAGCATATGGGAAGAATCATAGATAGAAGGAAAAATCATGAAGAGGCATTTACAATTCCATGATCTCTCATCTCAAGACACAATTTTATGTAAATTTACATTAACACGAAACCGTTTCCTAAACTCTCTAATAACCAAGTATTATGATAAACAATTCCACTCAAAGAGTCACGTAAAGCCGATAGGGTTATAAATTATGTCGGTTAAATTCCTTACCAATCCCTAAATTACCTTCAAAATATTTTCAAGAAATATCACAACAAACATCTCTTACTGTAGTTTCTACTTAAGGTCAAACAAACAGAGCTGATTAGCAAGCAGGGCTATATTTGTAGGCACTGTAACGAAGACCAAAAAGACAAATCTGTGAAGCAAATAGACATGAACAAATCAATTTACATATATTCCTCCCAAAAGGGATTTGATTACACTTCCAATACTAGCCCCAATACTGTCCTGAATAAACAGTCTACTGAAGAAGTTTGTTCCTCAAAGCTAAGGGCCTACCCAAATGTGGGACCTAATTTATGAGCAAAAGACGAGCTTATTTACGTCTTTAAATGAATGTGGGCAAATACAGGTCTCACATAGAATCAGGCTCTCAATGTATATACATTGAACTTAAAGAACACCGGCCAGCTATCTACAAAAACAATATTTTTCTAGGTGGATTTACAGGGTAACAGTAGTAAATGTCTGATGGGTGCAATGTGTACTTCTCACAGTACATAAGGAGAGAAAATAACCCTCCATCAATGTGAATGAGGAGTGTATTTGGGGGTAGTTCTACTAACTATGTCACATGGACAGAAATAATTTGATTGATAACTTCGTTGGGGTTACAAAGTGCTACTATATCACATGGGGGAAAGAAATGGACTGGTGCAAATCCAATCTATCATATAACACAGACCCTGCACACACAACGATAGTTGTGCCTCTGGGACTGTCATGCCGAACTCCAACCCAGGCCAAACTTGAAAAAGAATACAGGCTCAAGGTGCTGCAAGTGCAGAGAAGGGTTGAGAAATCACATTGCTGGCGGGGGTCGCATCGATTCGGTCGAATGTGGCCGCAACCACAGGTGGAGAGGAAGAGAAGTGAGGTAGATCTATCATCACTTGGTTGACAATCACAGCCGTTGCGCATGCTCCCACTGTTGCCAGTATGATCCTATCACCAATTACAGACATGCTACTTCCAACTTTTTTCTCCATTTTCGCTTCAAGGCTGTGCTCCTGTAAGCCCCAAGCCATGATGGGTGGGATGACCCCGTACAAACTTGTCATTCCGTAAGCTCCCTGAAATTCGCAAGTTCACAAATGAGTTGCTGTTTTGATACCGCTGTTCTTTTCAAAGAAAAAATCAAAGAAAAAAAGTGTGATGAATGTTCAGAACAATTGAAGTAAGGCTCTACATAAAGATGTAGTGGCAAGACACCTTTTGAGATTCGTGCCAACCACAAGTTACTTAGAGAGCATTTCATGTTGAAATTAAAGCTCTGAAATATACTCACATGTGATGAGGAGCTCAAAGTGAACTAACACAGCAAATAAGGTGACAGGTTCCTTTTCTCATGTGTAGGAGATTCTTTAGCACACCAATTCAGAGGGTGCACAGCAAGGGGTCCTGAATGGCCAAGGATTGATGGTTTTAAAATGATAAATTCAATTCATCATATTGTGATGAATATAATTCAAATGGGAGCAAGTATTATATTACTGGAATTAGCGATGAGCATTGCACGTGGTGCTAAAAAGAGAAAAGAAATTTGAACAAAAGGAAGACCTACTCAAACTGCTTAAAAAAAGAAAAAAAAAAAGAGGACCCAATTTGGATTTCTTGGTCCTTAAGAAGCTGGAATGATATGCAGGAGGGGTTTAGGGTTTGAAAAAATTACAGCGAAGTCTGATGCGGAAAAGAAAGCATCGGAGACGAGTGATGAAGCCACAAGAGGAGGTGCAAGTACAAGCACCGACGTGATTGCACGAGGACCGTTCCTGTTCCACCATTCAAACAGTAGTGGTGGTGCTTGGCTGTGCATTGAAAGCTTCTTCCCTGTACTACCTGGCCAATCTTCAAGTACAGATTGCATGAGTTCACGCTACAAGAAAACATGCGCTTCCAACGATATATTATTCTCTTCTAATTTTAAAATTTGCATTGGTAATGAGCAAATGAAGATTTTGCACATGTTTACATCTGCAACATAAGGTGCAGTGCAAGGTGCT
Source organism: Bryoerythrophyllum caledonicum (assembly GCA_963971425.1). Lineage (NCBI taxonomy): Eukaryota > Viridiplantae > Streptophyta > Bryopsida > Pottiales > Pottiaceae > Bryoerythrophyllum > Bryoerythrophyllum caledonicum. The sequence continues at coordinate 4,949 of CAXARX010000449.1, read as the reverse complement.
TTAAAGAACTGCATATGATTAACTTAAGAAATTATTTTTACCAAGTTTTCTTGTAGTGACTGTACTCTATGTCACAAAATATGAAGGAAGCAATACGGTTTGTTAAGGTCAGTCCCAAATCTTCAATTAATGCATTAGCAGTGTTGAGAACCTTGTGCATCGCCCCATTGCTCCAGGAGAAACTCTTGCAACCCGAGTACTGTTCCGATGAATGAGGTTGCCACTGCTAGGATAGCAAATGATTCCACAATAAATGCAGGCCCTGGACCAGCTACTCTGGATCATATCATCAAGAAACGATCAGCAAGTCTCTAGACACTTCCATGCAGATGTTCAACTCGAAGAATACAGTTGAACAGTTTTCTATAATATTAGACTGGTGGTTTCAGCAGCTTCAAGACAGTTCTAGAGTATCGAGTTTCCTGCTCTATTTCATTTAATCTTCCTCTTTTGGTCACACGATGGGTAAGGAAAGACCTCAATACCTGGGGAGGTGTTTGAAATAGAATGCACATTTAGATTTGCACAGTTGTATGTACTCTAATGGAATATATTTCACTCTGTTTCTAATAAGTTGAATAAACTCTTTATCAACTTCCAACCTCAACATCTATTTTTCTTTACATTGAAGGGTTAAGTTGAGTCTAAAATGATTCAATGTACTCCATTGATGATTGAATACACTACTGTATAGGAGGTCAAAGGAAAAACACAACACGAAAACTAGAGTTTGAGATTGGGGATGACTATTATAAGAAACGTATTCTCCATGATTCTGTATTCGATCATTCACAAGAAAAACACGGCTTGTCACACCGTGTCCCGTTGGTGGTAAATATCCCAAGTATCGACTAATTCAATTTTTTTGGCGAGTACCTGGAACATTAACCACAACGGCACCATGTCCTAGGTCTTGCAATTGTGACCATAAGAAGACCACGGAGATGATTACGGAGATGGTTATTTATACGTCTAATTTTACTGAAAACCTTGTGATAATATGAATCTAAAGAAAGAACACCATGACGCCTGTTGCTAGGTACGTATTCGCGAAAGACACTAGGGTTTTGGTTCCTACGGGAAATTTATGAAAAGTACATGAGAAGTCTCAAGTTGCAATAAAATTAAGCAAGCAATGAAAAGGGATTAGCAACTAGTCATGACGAACCTCATGAACACATCGATGGGGTCTTTGCCTCCAAGAAGAGGGGTTATGCACAGAGCTACAGCATCCCAGCTTAAAAACATTACAAGAGGGACCAAACTGCCCAAGATAATGCTTATCCGGATTCGGCCAATGTCGCCGCCCAACTGTGCACAGACCACTGTAATAGACGGTGAATGGAACATATGGCACTAACATATACTCGCTCTGTCCCGAAATAATCGTCCTATGTTTTATACTTTACACGAGAGCCATGTCCACTTCAAACGGGGTGGACAATGAGAGTGACACAAAAACTGCTTAATACTATTAAAGATAGACCATTTTCAGTTGGACTATGCCATATGTTCCATTCACCTTAGCGATGAGTTCAATTTAGAAAAAAACTAGGACAGTTATATCCGGACATAGGGAGTACTCACTTGGACTATTGTGGAAACCAAAACCATAACAAATACACCATTTCAGTTACTCGTTTGCATTTTCTTCATAGTCAGAATTTCCTTCCAACGTAACATTCTCGAGAAGCTGCCTGAACAGGTTCCTTTAGTGCACGCACCTTAGGTGTGAGGCTCCATAAAAGTACAGACAGAAGACAAGCTCCGACAACTACTGTAGCTGAATAGCTGGTTCGACACAAAGTAATCCAAGTAGAAAAGTTTTGGAATTGGTTTTAAGAAAATGATGGTTTAGTATGGTGCAGTAAAGAATCTTGAGGAAGATTGTAGTAAAAAACCAATAATAATGCTTATTTGACACATGAGTGTTGAAGCAACTATTAATCTAGGGATACTCACTAACCCATAAAGACAATGAAACCCACGTTAGAGTTTTTAGCAGTTTTGAGTAGATCCTCTGTGAACTTCCTTTCGTTCAAATTTATTGTTTTTGGACCACATATGTACACAGTTCTTCACTAGTGGGACCAACACAAATGTACAATTGATTGATTCTGGTGATAGAATATGTGGTCCCATCGGAATTATATTTTACACAACATGATCCAATGAATTTGGCTTTTTAAAGCCATAAACCCTTGCTGATTGGAATTTTTACCTGGGGTGAGATCATGGTAAACAAGCGCAAGGAAGATGATAGGTAGCGTTTGTGGAGCCTGAGTCCAATCCACATGCTCAAGGGCTGTCCATTCCGCCATTGTTGCTCCCCCGAACACAATGAGCAGAAACAATACTGCAAGGCAAACAAGGATTATCTAAGCAACACAGAACCAACAAAGAACCCTAAATCCTAATCAAGGACACAGTACCTACTGAATGGTAGGGTACTTACTAACTACAAATGAATTTTCTTCCATTTTCTTACAGCTATAGCTTCGGTTAGTACTAACTTGATTAAAAAAAAATCTTTTTTCTAACAGCTATCGGTTGCCAGGAAAAATGTCAATGCAAATGATGTTTTTAACTTACAATTAATTTTGGTATATTGGAATCTTGGAGACAGTTCAGTTTATGTCCTACCTTCAAATTTTAAATCAGCCGTTAATTCTAAGTATACGAGAGGACCATAATACTCAAAGTTTTAGGCTTCAAAATTCAGCAATGCACTTAAATCTCAAGGACATGTTTGTGCATTTGAACCTCAAAATTCAGTGCTGCAGTTAAATCTCAAGGATAAGTTTCGTGCATGTGAATATCATTGGTTGCGTGTTGATTTTTTAGTGGGTTTTTTTAGTAGGGCCTCTTCCTGTAATACTCTCTCAATCTTTGCCACATTTGCTTCAAAATCCTACACTGCCATTATGTCAATCTAAGTTTTCAGGCAAGCCAAAGTATTACGCCAAGAAGTCTTGGTACAACCGAAAATAACCAAGTTAAAAAACTATCTTACTTTGCAATCGAAGCTCACAAGTGCTACATTCACTACACTAAAATCGTGATTTAGTGTCCAGGACACAATTTCTCAACACCGACACTATTTGACTTTTTGAAGATCAATAGCATCCTATACTAAAAAAAATTAAATGATAAAACCTTCAAGAAAACTTCTAGATGGAATGTTTCAAATAAACATGACATACAACCTCATAATTATCATTCTCATGAACATGGCAATCTCAATGGAAAGGGAATGACAAGTGACAAACTCATGTAAATTTAGGGACACTACTTTTCCTCACCTTTGAAGGAACTCTGCACTAATACAAACTCATTGGATTTCAGCTGTGGTTCTTTAGACTACCCGGAAACTCTACAGAACTTTCTTCTGTTTACAACACTTCGGATATAGAGATTAGCAGGCATGTAATATAGTCAGAAATGTCTTGAAGATATTTTGCCAAAAATATACTAGACAATTTGGACCGATGCATTTTTCTTGGATTTGTATTAGTGGTGGTATGAGACATCAATTCCTTGTTGGACACCAAATCACACTTTGGTGTACATTGTGTACTGATAGTACCCACCCACTTTGGAGTGGAAGTGGGAATGATAAGTGAAACTCTTGTGTATTGTAAGGACAATTTCGCCTCAGTGATAAAAGAAATTTATCAATCCCTCGTTGGACAAAAAATCGCAGTTGTACTAGTGTAGAAATTGAGTGAGCACAAAATCTAGTGTGATGAGGAAGAGGTTGAAGAGTTGCAGAGTTTCTGACCCAGAAGCATGACGGTGAGCACTTGGTTGATAGAGTCCGCCATCTTCGCCCCGCCAGCACACAGCAAGCCGCCGAAGCCAAAAGTGAAAACGAAATCTGCAGCTCGGTGAGGAACGTCCAGCAGCAACGATAGAACCTCCCCGGACTTGGAAATGTACGCTACCAGCAACGTGTAGGACAGCATGAGGTAGATGGCGGTGGTGAGGCACGCGCCCTGGGCGCCCATGGTCTCCTCCGCCATGCTTCTTAGAGACAACACTTGCGAGTGCTGCACCTCCTTGGGGTCACGCCTCCGCATCAACTCCACGTTCACTTCTGCCAGCAACAGCGCCTCCAACAACAGAAATGCCCAGCTGATGCCCAGAAGTGTGGCGGACGGGATGAATCCCTGCATTACATCATCAGCATAAGCATCATCACAGACATCACATACCTCAATTGGTTGCACAATCATCTCCAGATGCTTACATACACTGAGTGAAATACATAATCTCGCTAACAGCTTGGCCTCTTGGCTGGGGACTTGGTCAAGGAAAAAATATTCAGAGATCCGGCAAACAAACAGAGAACGTCCAGGGAAAAAGAAAAAGAAAAACGTGTCATTCCGACTTGCATTCAGTTTTATAAGAATTTTCAAACTCCAGAACCATGATGTGGAGTAGTGAGCGACAGTAGGAGACTATGGAAACTGTGTGCAAGAGAACTGGAAAATAACAAGGAGTTTTGCCACATTCTGGCTGCGAGGATATTGGTCTCATGCTTCCCAATTATTGATGCTGCTACCTTAAAACACTATCAGTCTGGAAGTTTTGACACCCCATTCTTGTGTTAGAAAGTTTTTGTTTTCCAGTTTCTAATTGAGTAATCGTTTGAACCTTTTTTCAAACTTTGCACATCTATAGCTAAGAATAGAGTATTCTGAACAATTTTGAAAAAAAGGAAAAAAAGAAAGAAAAAGCGAAAAAAACAAAAAAACAAAAAGCCCGCACTACTGGAATGGAATGGCATGGAATGGGAGTGCGAGAGATTGTGAAGGGGGTCAGAGAAGCATTTAAGTGATCAAAATAATTGCAATGATCGGCTTAGATGTTCTTCTAATCTCTCTTGCAACCACACTTGATTCCAAAAGTGAAGTCATCAGAAAGCAAGAATAAGGCCTACTTTGCAT
>CAXARX010000448.1:0-25876 GCA_963971425.1 Bryoerythrophyllum caledonicum | reverse complement strand
GTGCCCACGTGTTTTACCAGGGGGTAAGTTGAAAATTTGATTTAGGGTTCGTACTTTTTTTTACACGCAACTGTCCGCCAAAAAGTGCTGTCCGTCCTGTCCGTCCGCCTACTGTCCGTCCGTCCGCTGTCTTTGGGCCCCTGTCCGTCTATGTAGACAACCCTGAGAACGTTGGTCTGGGAGGGGCACCCGGAGATCTCCGGTCCAGGATGTGACTTGAGTTCCTCCTACCATATTTTCTCTTCTTTTCAATGTTCAATTTCTAATTCTATGTCGTGCCATCTATTTCGCAGGTCATAATCATATCTCTCCGAGGTCCTCTCTGCTCGGACGAGGTCCTTGACTCGGCCCAAGTCCCGATCCGCGCAGCTGCCTTCCTATGATGACACCGCAGATGTTACTCGAATACTACTGCGGTATTTCAATGTCGGGATCTGGTCCCTTATGCGCCCAGATAGGCTCATGGAGGCAGCCCAAAGTGTTATTGCCCCCAGACATCTTATCAGATATTCTTTTTTGCTATGCCAGCAAACAGACTCGAAGGCCAGCTATGTTAGGTTTCCCACATCTTTAAGAAGGCCTCATTTAATCCTAGAACAAGGCATTATTTGTGGCCTAAATCTGTTGTTGTTGCAGATCTAGATCCATTCAAGAATCCTAGAAAGGCTATAGTTCATTATCTAACATATGGGAGACACCATACAGGACGGGTAGAGGGCATCTGTAAAGCACTAAAATTAGAATAGTTGATTCGATTCTCCGTAGATTACACGCGCCTCTTATCAACGGCTACCCTTCATATTTTGTATGACACTTTCTTATAATGAAACAGTTTAGTACTGGACTCTTACTCTGATTTCATCCTGAGATATCCAGTTGCATGTTCTATCAATTGCGAGTAATTTCTGTCCGCATCTCTGTCCCATTTTTCCCTACCACATGTTTCCCAACCACACATTTGTGATGTACAGTATGTCCATTAATTTGTGTTTTCAGGACTCGGTTCTTCTTCTGGTTTCCACTTTGATATTCACCCGGAGATATCCGGCTGCATGTTCCGGACTCACGTATTGTCTAAATTCAAATTTGGTTGCTCTAGCCATTTCTTCCTTCATAAGTGTCATTGGTGATGCATTTAATGCTTGAAAAGTACTCGAAACTCCTCGGCTTTTACGCTTCACTCTCTTTAATGAGGCACATCTCCGGATCTTTCTTTTAGTCCTTAGTCCAGAATTCACCTCACAGTCCAGAAATAGTTGAATTGGGCATCTTCTTGATTTCCCTAGAACGGAAGTATTTCCAGTAGAGAGAGTGTGTGGTGAGGTCAGTGCGTGCAGGTGGTACCGGAGAGACTGTGAGAAATCTCTGCAGAAATGGCGGAAGGAAAACCTTCCCGGACTACTTGTGGTAAGACGACGCAACCGGCGGTTCAACGCGTAGTCCCGTTCATACCGACAGACCCAGAGGAGAAGGCCGTCCTCGAACACTTCCTCACCAACATGGGCTGCCGAGGGCTTCTCGACGTTGCGTGGGGTGCAAAGGAGGCGAAGCTGGTGGTGGAGTTACTCGGTGCACCAGATAACCAGTACGACGGCACCATACGAGCTCACCCCGAGACATGGGGTATTCTGGAGTGGCAGCGTACCTACTCTTTTAGTAGCGGAACCGTCAAGACAGCGGAGCGGAATGACGACATCTTCGGAGACGAGTTCACGAAGCAAGCTGACCCCAAGGAAGGCTACAGTACCGACGATCTCCGGCATCAAGATGCGCAAATTGTGGTAAGATTCTTGAACCCGATCATTCACCCGGAGAAACCTAAACGGGTGGTGTCTAAATGGGCCACCACCATACTAGGTTCGATGAGGGAGAAATTTAGTGTAGATTGGGCCTCGCTTATGAGCGAGATGATCAACCGGATGGTGAGAGGGCTCCAGAAGTCGAAGAGGGCTAGCACCCCTCTTCCCTTGTACCTCACCCACCTCTACGCGCAACACGATGTGTTACCCCGGACGAGCAAGATTCATACGAGCTGCTGCTGGAGATCCAGAACTATGGCGGGCTGGAACCAGGAGACGACAACGAGGTTGTGGAGGACGCGGAGACTTCCTTACCCGAGGCTATTCCCCAAAACCGGAAGAGGAGCAGATCTGTACCGCAGGAGTCGACACCGGAACCATCTACATCGATTCAGCCAACGGGTGAGCAACCTCCGCAGACCCCAGGCCAGCTCCATGTGAAGGTCGCATTCCTCCGGTGGAGCCCCGCACCTTGTTGGACTCGACGGGCCCGACCTACTGGAGCTCATTCAACATGTAGGTTGGCGTGCGGCGATCGTGTGCCAATCCAAGGCACGATTAAGAGAAGTCTTGGACGGCATTCGTCGGGAGCTGGAGGTGGAGAGGGTCGTGGAGATACCGACAGCGATCCAAGACTTGCAGAAGAGCACGCTCCGACTTCAAGCCTTGGAGATCCAACAGGCTACTATCATCCGGAGTCGAGACAAGTTTGCAGCCACATGCGATGAGATGTTTACGGCGTTGATAGCATCCAAGAAGAAGCTGTAGGAAGCTGAAGATCGAGCAGACGCTGCCGCACAAGCCTTGACAGAGGTACGCGCAGCATTAGCCTTTCCGGTTGACACTATCAATCGGAGTCTTCTCTTCACAGATCAGCTGGAGAAGGAGGGCAAACTGAATCGGATCCAGATCATACGGTTCTTGTACGACTACGGCAAGAAGATGGAGAAGACATGGAGTCGGATGCAGGAACTGGTGGCCAACCTACCCTCTCAGGGATCGGAGAACCGGAGCATCCAAGCACCGGAGGACATTGCAGTTCCGGTCCAAATCCGGACGCCTCCAGACGAACCCGGACCTTCAAGCGTACACTCGGAGGCTTCCGGGAAGCAGACGGAGACCCCGACTCCGTCAGAGCCTGCTGCATCCATGACCTGCAGTCCTCCCGGCAACCCGAACCCCGGTACTGGAAGGCACTGGACGGAGTTACTACCAGAGGTAAGTCAGGGCAAAACCCCTTCTCTCATCCGGCCTACACCTACTCCTCCCTCATCAAGCGGCCGGAAGTCCACTCCACCACTCGCTAGGCGTTTGGCGACGGATCTTCCTAGTGCCGGAGCCGAATTCCAAGGCTTTGCTGAAGCTCCGGAGACTATTGTGGTGGATTCCACCTCCAAGCCCCCTCCACCGGCAGCATCACAGCCTCCAACTTCTAGAGTCGGATCACAAGACCTTCCGGCAGCTTCTACACCCCAGCGGAGGAGGGCCCGCAAGGCCAAGGCAGAAGCATCTACGAGGCGTACCAGTCCTAGATTCAAGAACGTTGAATCACCCCCTTAGGTAGATTAGATTTAGGAGTAGTAGCAGCTTAGGGATCGGAATTAGGTAGCGATTAACGATGGGGCCCAGAGTTGCACCCGGCTACTTAATCCGGAAACTAAGTCTTCCGGAAACTTGGAACACTTCCGGAACTTTGCATACTTTTTGGATGTCCAGAATCCGGACCCGGGAAAATAGGATCTGAGATTCACTTTTCCGGATTTTTTGGGATAAGATCCTTAACTTTAAGGATAAGATCCCCCGGATTTCTCGTAGATAGGATAAGCCTTAAATTAGGAATAGTTCTAAGTACTTAGTAGATGGGTTTTGGAAAACTCATCGCCTTGTTTCTTTTCCTTCACGTTGAATATATTTCAGAACTTCCACTGGATTTGCTACCTAGTACTTGTGAAGAGAGTTATTTTACGTGAGAGGTTCAAGGTCCGTTACTGTAGTACGTATTTGTGCAAGTTTCTTCGAAGAGAAGGCTGTTTTGTTAAGCTAAGGAGTGAACCAGCTTGGGTCTTTAGCAGGGGAGTGTCCGGAATATCTGGAGGAGGTTGCAGAGGTGTTCCTGGTCACCTTCAGAAGTCCGGAAGAACCAGGAGGGGAGGGGATCTATTGCAGAGGTGTTCCTGGTAGTCTCTAGAGCACGGAATAGTCCGTGTGAACCCGGATTCCGGTCCAAAACCGGAGTTTCCCCCCACGATAGGAAAAACTTGCTATGTGAGTCTAGAAGGAGTCCTCCCCAGTGAAACTACATCACTATCTTCTTAGGGCTACAAAAGTGCTACCGGAACGTCATTGTAGTCGGGACGTACCTTTGTGTGACCGCATCCGGAAGGCCTTCCGGATGTCGTGAGAGTTACAGCTAGAAGCAACACCATATCACAGGTTAGTAGATTAGGGGAAAAGTGATTTTCCGGTCACTATAAACTCCAGGGCAGTGGGTGTCTAGCCACTTTAAGTCACAAGGCAATGGGGAATCCGGCCACTTACACAAAATAGGATCAGTGGCCTTCCGGTCACTCGTTTAAACCTTCCGGAAGCCGCTCTGAGGAGGAACAAAGGTAAATCAAACTACCCTCCTAGTTTCCGGAAACCATTTCCGGGAACAACAGTATATACCTTCCGGAAACTAGTTCCGGAAAGTTTTGCTTGGGTTTCGGAATCCGGAAGGATCCGGAACTTTTAACTGAATAGATAAACTAACCTAGGTGATGATTAGACTAGTGGATTTTGGAATGATTTGAAAGGATAAATAGATCTATGTGGGAACGAAACCGGAGCGGTTTACTTTGGAAGTACTTAGTGACGATTGAGTGCCTTCCGGAGGAATACTGACTCTGCAAACTACGACAAACAACTGAAAGTAAATTCGAGCCCGCGTCAATGATGTACGTTATCAATCCCTGCATATTGCTATGGACTTGTACTCTCCTTATTCAGTTGTCGAAAGTCGTATTTTCTGAACCGGAGATCTTTGGTTTGGTCATAGTTGACATGCATTGACCTCCAATTGATTAACTCTGTACTTCGCACTGTCTGTTGGATTGTTCATCAGAACTTCTCCTCTCAGTAGGTTATTATTTTATTTTGCACACAAACGACTCCTACGGTCTCCCTCCTATAAGTCAGTCCATAGTTAGCACGGTAAGAAAGGAATTCTTCAGGAATGTTGCTATTAAGCCATGTGGAAGCACCTTCGCAAAATGCAGTACTTGTGATGAGTTCAATCAATTCTTACTGACGACTTCAAAGTGAACGCCTGCGTACGAGCTATTCTATAGCAACAAGCAGGCTCACTTGCATTACCAACAATCATGGTGGAAGCTTTATGCGACATGGAGAGAGGAGTCGAAGGCGAAGCCGCTGACCTTTCTTTGTATCATTCACAATAAGATGGACACTGCGAAGACGACCCTTCCACGCATGTAGAGGACTACTAAAGCGACATCTCGTCTCGGACAACTTTTCATGAATTTCACCGGAATGGTGGCACACAGTCATGTCGACCGTGCGTATGCTCACTATGCTCCTGCTTTTTGGCCTGGAGATTTGAACACCACCATATCTTCTCTGGCAAAACTTTTTAGGCGGCTTGAGGGAGCACCACAACATGAGACGCGCGCGCTCTTCGAGCACCCACCTACAAACTTGATGTTCGCGGCGCTCATGAGGGGAAAGAGCAGGTGCGTCAACGCTTTAGAGCCCCTGGACTTGAGTGCTTTAAAGGGACCAAAATTGTTGCCACTTAAATTGTTTCTGCAGCTCGACAACTCAGCGAAGGACAGCAAGAACCAATACTAGATGGCATTCTTATCACTGCTAATTGCTCGAGGTGTTTTCAAGGAGATTCAGGTTGGCTTCTTGGTGGTCGGACATACGCATAAAGATATTGATGCTTACTTTAGTCATCTATCAAAAGAATTGAAGAAAAGCAGTGCATATATTCTAGCGGCTTTGATGAAGGCATTCATGAAGTCACAGAAACTAGCCTTCATGCCGGAAGTTATCCAAGAGGTGGCCGACTTTAAATCGTATGTCGATGGCTAACTATGCGACGGGGTGGCACATCTGGTGGGACTAAGTGTTCTGCATCTTTTCAAGTTCTACGTTGACAATGACGGTGTTCCGGTCATGAAGTTCAAGAAATCTGCCGTTGACGCAGGGTGGTTACCCATGAACAGAGAGCCGATAAAACTCTGGAAGATAGATGATTGCGGACGTCCTATGCTTCCAACAGGATCTCCCAAGCCCGTCCCTTTCAAGCCCATATGGGGTAATGAGAAGCAAAACTTGGTCGGAAACCAAGATGTTGCCAGAGACAAGGCCAGAAAAGCGACGGAGAACAAAAACTTCATAAAGACCGGGCTTCGGAAGTACGTGGACTACTGGGCGTCCGGAATATCTAAGTGCGCAGGGTATGCAGACTCCATCGGCCCATACCTACAATACTGGAAGGACGTCATTGACAAGATTGACAAGCGACTTCCACAGACGTCCTCTGAACTCGAAGAGGGATTCTGTCCTGCCCATGATTGGAGAGGCCCTCATGAGGGAGGTGAAAATCCGCTTGGATCGCTTCCACAACCATTGAATGTCACTCCTGAAGATGAGGTTCTCGAGCCTTACTACGGACCCGCCAATGAAGCCCCGAAGTCCACTTTTAATCCTTGGCGTGACATTCGTCATGAGTCCTGGGTTTTAGTAAGTGCTAGTGATCCAGACATCTATCCTATCTGGCAAGGAAGAGCAGTTTTGGACGTCGTTAGGGATGAGGGTAATGCCAATCACGGAAAATTTATCCTTAAATATTGGGTGCTTGATAACATGCAGAAGAATCTGAAGAGGAAGTATGAGGACTGCTAGGAAGCCACATGGGTTTTCAACCAAGAGAAGTCTGTATGATGTCATGTGAGTTCTGTGTTGTTTGCGACTTGGTCTAGCAAAGTAAATCAACTGACGAGGTCCATTCCTCGTAAAATGAGGGAAGCATTGCTTGTGAATTTAGAGAAAGCGAATGCCGCTGATCTTTGAGGGCAGACCAGTCTATCAAGTTTCTCACGCTCATCTTGAAATATCTTTGCGAGAAGATGAACTCTAGGTAGTCTTCCAGTCTGTGAGTTACGTCTACGGTGATCAGTCCCAATAACTACAATTCTGCTGTGTAGTACTATGAGAAGTCGTCCCACAGGTTTCTGGAAGCTAACCTTAAAATCCGGCCTAAATGAAAAAAATTAATGGTAAAAGATGCATAAAAGGAAGTTATGAAGTACGGAATCATAAATTAGAGAATAAGATAGGGGCCGGACCGGTTAGGTCCTTAAAAACGCTAACGACGTGCGTAATCCGGATGGACGGTCACAAAAGGATTCGGTTTTAATCTGAGCTACCCGGAAGAACCTAGAACCGGGAGAAGAGATCAGGAAATACCCGTTCAAAATCCGTCATAATGGCGATAGTGACGTCAGAGCGGTTGTGAGCCAAATAAACCGCCCCTAAAGGGTGGCTTATCTTGAACACAAGATCCTAATACGAGGGCCTAGTTCCTTGTGTAACCAATCCTCAGCCCATTCATACACAACTTATACAAGCATGGTGACACATCTCATGTTCACTTAGGTCCCTTGTGGTTGATTAGTGAGGTGGTGACTTAATCCAGCCTTTTGATTGAACCCACCTTTGAACAAGTGTAACTTTTGCTCTAGGGCTCCGAATGCAACGTTTCCAACTCTTATGGGTTCAATTCAGCATTCCGAACTTGATTAGACCCTTAATGATCAGTTTCAGGCTTAGGTGTGACCCTGGAACCAGTTGGCAGCAGACAGGCTTCCCTATTTTCTACAAACTTATAATCTTAATTATCTCCTTGACTCTAACTCCGATTCTTATGTTTGTTTTTTTGATTCTTATTAGTTTTTTGTGCTTAACATGAGGGCAGCATTCAATCAACCATGCGACTCAATCATGAACTCATAACCAACGACCAGCAGTGCACACTCAACATATAAGTTTATTCAAGATCGTGCACCACATTCCTACGCATATACCACATCCATTCACACAAGAATCCACTCCAGCCTTACTAAGAATGAGCCTCCAGCTGCGTTCACTTACTAATGGCGTTTTAATCGATTGTTTAGTTGAATATATAGCAAACCCTAATTCTACCAAAAAATTGGCAGCGTTTCCGCATGGTTTTTGTATTTAGAAAATTACGTTTCACGTCATACACAAGGAATTTAAGAGGTCCGAGGGAGAAGAGGGGCTCCCTGATTTAATTCAGTTCACCCTCCATCCTTAGCCTTCGAACTGCTCACTCCAGCTCTCGTCACCTTGCTCCAGCTCATGTGATCTTCTTCCTCTTGTTCGTCGTGTGATCTTGCTCCAGCTCGTGTGATCTTCTTCCTCTTGTTCGTCATGTGATCTTGCTCCAGCTCGTGTGATCTTCTTCCTCTTGTTCGTCGTGTGATCTTGCTCCAGCTCGTGTGATCTTCTTCCTCTTGTTCATCGTGCTTGCTCACTCCAGCTCGTGTGATCTTCTTCATCCTGTTCGTCGTGCTTGCTCACTCCAGCTCGTGTGATCTTCTTCCTCTTGCTCGTCGTGCTTGCTCACTCCAGCTCGTGTGATCTTCTTCCTCTTGTTCGTCGTGCTTGCTCACTCCAGCTCGTGTGATCTTCTTCCTCTTGTTCGTCGTGCTGGCTCATTCCAGCTCGTGTGATCTTCTTCCTTTTGTTCGTCTTGTGATCTTGCTCCAGCTCGTGTGATCTTCTTCCTCTTGCTCGTCGTGTGATCTTGCTTCAGCTCGTGTGATCTTCTTCCTCTTGTTCGTCGTGCTTGCTCACTCCAGCTCGTGTGATCTTCTTCCTCCTGTTCGTCGTGCTTGCTCACTCCAGCTCGTGTGATCTTCTTCCTCTTGCTCGTCGTGCTTGCTCACTCCAGCTCGTGTGATCTTCTTCCTCCTGTTCGTCGTGCTTGCTCACTCCAGCTCGTGTGATCTTCTTCCTCTTGCTCGTCGTGCTTGCTCACTCCAGCTCGTGTGATCATCTTCCTCCTGTTCGTCGTGCTTGCTCACTCCAGCTCGTGTGATCTTCTTCCTCTTGCTCGTCGTGCTTGCTCACTCCAGCTCGTGTGATCTTCTTCCTCTTGTTCGTCGTGCTTGCTCACTCCAGCTCGTGTGATCTTCTTCCTCTTGTTCGTCTTGTGATCTTGCTCCAGCTCGTGTGATCTTCTTCCTCTTGTTCGTCGTGCTTGCTCACTCCAGCTCGTATGATCATCTTCCTCTTGTTCGTCGTGTGATCTTGCTCCAGCTCGTGTGATCTTCTTCCTCTTGTTCGTCGTGCTTGCTCACTCCAGCTCGTGTGATCTTCTTCCTCTTGTTCGTCGTGCTTGCTCACTCCAGCTCGTGTGATCATCTTCCTCTTGTTCGTCGTGTGATCTTGCTCCAGCTCGGGTGATCTTCTTCCTCTTGCTCGTCGTGCTTGCTCACTCCAGCTCGTGTGATCTTCTTCCTCTTGTGATCTAACCTAATCTCGTTCACCAGTTTGGGGCCGGGGCTTCCGGCTCTCTCCCCACATAAATTCAATCTCTCCCGTGTTCTCCCTCTTCCTACTCCTCGTATACTAACCGAATGAGGCTTCTCCCGGGGGTAATCCCCCAACCTTTGCTCTCCTTGAGTTCCCAAAGAAGTTCCCTGCCGCCTTTGGCCTTCTTCCATAAATGGCTTCCTTCTTACAAAACCTACTAACCCTATGACTCCTAATTCCGTGCCACCCTTGCATTTAACAAGAGTGGTGTCCCACTAACCAAGGAATATCTAAATCTAAACATTAACTCCATGCCACATGGGTGTGCATGATCTCAATAAGTGAGCTATTAGCTAATTTCCAAGGAGGCTAAATCTAATTCAATCTACCTAAATTGAATCCCCTTTGCTTGGGGTAATTCCTAATTTTACTTAGCGAGTGATGAGGGGGTTGTCCAAGCCTTTTGGACCTTTCCCACTATTTTTTTTAAGGGCTTTTAAGCCTCTTCTTTTCTTTTCTTCCCTTCACCATCATTTCTCTTCTTCTTCCATTTTTTTGGTTTCGTGATTTCTTCATCGTGACCAATTGCAATCCACGACTTGGTAGGAGGTAAATTCTTCTCCATCACTATTAATTTTAATTTTTTTCTATTGTTTTTTGTCTTTTCTATCTTTTCTTCATTTTTTCCTTTCTATTTTTTTTTTTTTTTTGGCTAACTACCTAAATTCCGCGATTACCAATAAGTGGTTCCTAGTTAAGGAATTAGCGCATGGAAGGCTATTTAGCTATTTTGATCAAAAGACCACGAGCTAACCAATGGGATAACCCATTTTCACCACTTATTAGCCTTAATGGACCCGATGTGAGGTCCATTCATCACCGTGAGCCGTTTCTGCGTCTCACAGCCGTTAAACAACTTTGATAGTGACGTCACTACCGTTGGAGAAATCCCGTACTTTGGCGCCGTTATAAAAAGGCCAACCGACGGAGAATATCAAAACAGTTTTCTTCTTCTCCCTCAATTCCTCTTTCTCTTCCCCCCCCGGGACTGTTCTCAATTCCTCTTTCCTAGTGCTTCTAAGCCGGTTGCTGTTTAAGTATCCGGCAGTAGAAGAGAGTTCTTGTGAGGTCAGTGCGTGCAGGTACGACCGAAGGACTGACGGAAGAGCGCCTTGGCGGGCGAACGATCCGGGAAACAGGAGAAGGTGAAGAGCGCTGCCACCGAGGGACCACCCATCGTGAGAGTGCTCCCGGAGTAGCCGGTGGCCGACCGAGACATGCACACCTTGTTCCACTTCCTGGACATTATGGGGTGCTCCGGCCTGATAGCGGTGGCCTGGGGAACTAAAGATGAGAAGGTTGTGACGGAACTCATAGGCGCCCCCGACAACCAGTATGACGGTAGCATACGCGCACACCCGGAGAAGTGGACCCGGGCGGAGTGGAAGCGGACCTACAGCTTCGCTGATGGAGAAATCAAGGTGACAGAGTGCAAGGATGAGCTCACGGACGGCGAGTTCCGGGGACCGGCTGATCCAAAGGAGAGATACTCCATCGCCGACCTAACTGACCCACGAGCTCAGTTTGTAATAGGGTTTCTGAACCCTATTTTTCATCCGGAGAAACCCAAGCGCTTAGTATTGAAGTGGGCAGCGACATTTTTAGGAGCTATGCGCAAGAAGATCACTGTGGATTGGGGGTCCCTCATGCAAGATTTGGTGGAGCGACTGATCAAGAACCTCCACCGGAACCGGAAGGCAGGATCGCCGCTTTCGGCATATATGACCCACCTTTAGCACCATCATGAGCTGCTTAAACCGGAAGATTACGATGAATACGAAGCCCTACTGACCATTCAGAGGTACAGAGGTGGAGGCTGATGAGCAGGGTGATGAAGACGAAGAAACGGAGACAGCTCCGGCGCCAACACCCCAGACCCGGAAAAGGAGTCGCTCAGCCCAACCGGAATCTCCACCGGTGGGCTCTCCACCCACCCATCTAGACCCGGCTCCCGAAGGTCAAGATGAAGATGGAGCGGGGCCGTCGAAGCGGCCGGAGCGATGCCCGACCCCGGATATTCGGACACTCACCGGGAGACACAAGGAGGACATCATGGAGCTACTCCAACATGTCGCGTGGAGAGCCACCCGGATCAACCAACACCTGAATGACAGCACCGCCCTAATATACACCATCATGGGGGAGCTCCGGGTGGAGAACTCGGAGGAGATCTTACCTCGCTTGAAGACGCTGGGGGAGAGTGATTTCCGGTTAGAGCAGATGGAAGCCCAACACCGGATCCTTCTGCAAGCCCGGGCGAAGATGCAATAGGACCTGTCGAAGGCAGATGCAGCTCTCGAAGAAGCCCAAGTATTCCGGAAAGCAGCAGAAGCGAAGGCAACTGCATCAACTCAAGCCCTTGGCGAGGTACGGGAAGCGTTGAGTTTTCCGGTTGACACTGTCAACCGGAGCATTCTCTTCACGGAGTACCCGGAGAAAGGAGGTGAAGCAAACCGGAGTCAGGTCATCCGTTTCCTTCTGGACCACGCCCGGAAGATGGAGAAGACGTGGGACCAGATGCAGTTACTGGCGCACAACACAGCCAACACCGTCATCCCGGAGAAGCCGACGGAGGCAACCCCCACCATCGATCTTACCTCGTCCCCGGAGGCAATCGAGCCTTCACAACAGGCACCTGAACCCTTCGGAAAGGGTAAGGGACGGATGGAAGAGACGGTGGTCACTCCGGACACAGCCCCACTTGGACAGAGTGGCAAGGCGCCTCCCAACAGTCCGGAGACACTCAGGAAGACCCACCTCCCTTCAGCACTATTTCAAGATTCTCCTTCCAGCTTTCGGATCCCTCTTTCACCCCCGACCTCCAGTCGACGAAAGACGACCTCCCCCCTTTCTCAAAGGCATCCGGGTGCTGACACCAGTCCCAAGGTAGTACAGGGGACTTCCCCCGGCACAGCAAAGAAGGCGACGCAGGTGGCAGCTGCAACCGATCAACGCGCCTCTGACGCTCCCGCCTCCGGAAGTGGACCCGTACCGGATCCCATTCCGGATAAGGTAAGTGGTAGGAAGCAGACCGTGGGAGCGTCTCCGATGCGCCGGAGTGTACGGATTAAGAAGACCCCTTAATGAGATTATTAGTTTCATTTGAAGAATTGTTAGTACTGGTTATCAGGCTTTCAGTAGCGATTAACGATGGGGCTCCAGATTGCACCTGGCTACTGATCTGTCTGTAGAAACCGGAAACTTAGAATTGTTGACCGGCGGAAAAATCGAATCTGAGATCCAGAATTTTCGGATCTCAGGTTTGAAATCCCGAACCTTTAGGAATAAGATTTTTTTTAAGATTAGATTTACCGGATTTCCCACAGATTAGGTAGTGCGTGGATTCGGTGGATTTTCTAGTACTTAGGTTAATGAGTTCTCTTAACTCAGGATCTTGTTTTATTTCTTTATGACTGAATATATTCCGGAGCTATCACTAGATTTGCTACCTAGTTTGTGTGACGAAAGTTGTTCTTCGTAAGGTACAAGGTCCATTGCTGTAGTACGTATTGCACAAGTTTCTTTGAAGAGAAGGATGTTCTGTGGTACTGAGGAGTGAACCGGATTGGAAATCCAGCAGGGAAGTGTCCAGATTAACTGGAGGAGATTGCAGAGGTATTCCTGGTCACCTTCAAAGTCCGGAAGAACCAGGAGGGGAAGAGATATTGCAGAGGTGTTCCTGGTAGTCTCTAGGGCATGGAATACTCCGTGTGAATCCGGATTCCGGTCCAAAACCGAAGTTTATCCCCACGATAGGAAGAACCTGTTATGTGAGTCTAGAAGGAGTCCTCCCAAGTGAAACTACATCCCTATCTTCAGAGTGCAGCAAATGTACCGCCGGAACGTCGTTGTAGTCCGGACTTACCTTTGTGTGACCGCATCCGGAAGGCCTTCCGGATGTTGTGAGAGTGAAGTCTAGACTCAACACCATATCACCAATGAGTAGATTAGGGAGGGAGTGAATGTCCGGACACTATAAACTCCGGGACAGTGGGTGTCTAGCCACTTAAAGTCATAAGGCAGTGGGGAATCCGGCCACTTACACAAAACATGATCAGTGGCCTTCCGGTCACTTGTTTAAACCTTCCGGAAGTCGCTCTGAGGAGGAACAGAGGTAAATTAAACTACTCACATGGTTTCCGGAAATTAATTCCGGGGACAAGCTGTATATATCTTCCGGAAAATAGTTCCGGCAAGTTCTACTTGAGTTTTGAATCCGGAACGATCCGGAACTATCACTGAATAGAATTACTATTCCAGGAGTAGAAATACATTAGTGCTTTTGGATAAATTGAGAGGATTAATAGATCTCTGTGGGAACGAAACCGGAGTGGTTCACTTTGGAAGCACTTAGTGCCGATTAAGTGCATTCTGGAGGAATACTGGCTCTGCAAACTACGACAAGTACATTAATCTCAATGAGTCTAAACGTGCTCACGGATGTGCACCGGATATCTCCGGTTGTGGAGTCGATTAAAATTCGACCCCGATTTCGACATCCGACCCATTAACTCCCTCAAGTCATCTTCAAGATAATTGGATCCAGATTCGTCTAGTCACTGTAATTAGGATTTATAGAGTACTCACAGTATCTAATTGTCTGGTTCATCTTACCAGAAAATAATATGGCCCGCACGTCCCTGTAGAAGCTTACCTGAGATCTCTAGCTGTTTATTTTGAAGAAGAACCGCTTCTCCTCAACTTCCTTGACTGACAACGTCCGTCCTAAGGCTAGATGATATCTTCAATTAACGTGGACGGAAGGATGTTCATGTATTGCCATGTACATCGGCCATAGATCTAGCCGGAGATCTCCGGATAGGGAATTCACATCCATCATTCTCTACAATAGGGTCGATGAAGAGGATCATGAGACTACCTTGGTATTCGAAAGAGTATAGTATCCAATCTGGAGATTTTCAGTGACTAAGAAATTACAATTAATCTGACGATGGAACTTGTCCGAGACCTCTTGGGCTTTCTTTTGACAGGATCCTCCTTAGTTTTATAACATGCCATTGCTGAAATGAAAAAGGGCAGTCAAAGACCTAGTACATACTTGTCATCCGAGTACCTTTTTAAGATTCAAGTGATGTTGATGGTTGGCGGCGAAGATAGTACTCTCCACAGCACATTACGACCGGACGCTTGACGCGTGGCCTACCATGCTTAATTTCCCATATTGTTGAGTCGTGAGTGTGGAATTTACCTTCTATTATATCAATCTCGGTGTCATGGCGACTCAACTCAATTACGCTTCCTCTACCTACGCTCGAGATTCGAGAAGTGTAATGAATGGGTGGGTAGGGAGGATAGTATAAGAGAGGGTTCAGGTTTGCAGCAATCTATGTCTTTTGTGGTTCAACCTTCAGTCTTGTTAGTCCATAGCCAGGTTGGAGAGAGAGGAGATGGCTTCCGCAAGTAGGAAGAGGAAGAGGGAAGATACGGATTTTGTAGAGGAGAGTTACACAAAGGATGGACAGAGTGTATGTTCATGAAGAGAATGACAACATCGACTACGACGCCGAGGACGAGAAGGAGATCGACTCCAAAGTGGATGAGACCCTCCATCGAAATGCATCAGGTGAAGAAGAGGAGGACAACGACCTGTGGTATGAAGACGAGGAGGAATCTGACTCGGAGGGCTGCTGCAGCCCATTTCAAACTGGGTGTGACACAGGGTCTGATGTCGATTCGGACATGTACGCAACGGCACACTAGATGGATCTTTAGAGCTCTTCAGAGAGGTAGTGCAAGGATAGAGTTTGTTGTACGATCCACAAGTTTTGCTGCGACCTGTCATAACTTTTTCTTTCATTTGGTCTTGTATCAGATGCTTTTGTAAAGAGACTCCCTTCCAAAGTAGCATTGTGTCACGGACATACCTTAGAAGACACGTTAGAAAGTCTTAGAAGACTCTAGAAGTTTCTAGAAGACTCTAGAAGTTTCTAGAAGACTCTAGGAAGACTCTAGAAGATTCTGAAAGACTAGAAGATCGTGGAAGACTCTAGAAGATTCTAGAAGACCATAGAAGGTTCTAGAAAACGTTAGAAGATTCTAAGAAGTTAGAGAAGCTTCGTTGTTCTTAAGAAGTTACTGAAGAAGCTTCTTAGCTCGTGTGGAAGTCGCTTGAGAAGCTTCCATAAGGCCTTACGCTAATAATATAAAAAAGAGCCGAGGCTGAAGGTGTCTTCAGTCTCGACAACTCACTCTTGTGGTCTAGCCAAGGCCTTCTTGTACCTTGTTCTTGTTCTAGTTCTTATTCTTATACCAAGTTAACTCTCTTTCTTGACTTCAATCCTTGTTCAGTGTTTGATCCCTGACAGTTTGTCGAGACTGACTTCATCTTCAATATCAAAGTTAGACTCTTCTTAGAGAGTGTGGATCACCCCTCTTCTTGCAAGGTGCACTAACGCATTAGGAGTTTCGGAATACCCACTTCTAAACTGATATTTCTTTCTTCACAATATTGGAGCTTTATTTTTTGTGAGAGTGGAACACCCCTCTCCTTAAAAATATTAAGGCGTTTAAGAAGTTGCGGATTACCCTCCTCTAGACTAATATTGTGTTTCTTTAGATTCATTTTTTTTCTTTCAGAATGGTTGGAGGTCAAGATATCAGTATGACTAAAACTTCTAAATCCAAGTTAGACGCAATCATAAACGCTCTCGCGGCTTTATCAACTAGAACTGCGGAGATTGAACGAGTTATTGCAAGAATTCATAACGAAGGCGCAATTGGGATAGCTCAAGTTGGAGTTAACTAACTTCACACTTCTACTCCGGAAGAAGGAAGTTCGCATATGGTTCGACAAGGCCCACATGTTCAACAACAAAAGGAGCCTCCAATCAGCCTTCCAGATAAGTTTGATTATACACACTCTAAGTTTCGAGGATACATCAATCAAATTCGATTAATAACGGTTTTACAGCTTGAACGCTATCTAACGGAAGTATCACGTGTTGGATTGGTTGGAACCTTATTTACAGGGCAAGCTTTATCATGGTTTGCTCCATTGTTCGAGAAAGTCTCATCAATTTTGAACAACTTTGAAACCTTTTTAGAAGCATTTGCGGAAGCATTTGGAGAACATGACAAAGCACAATGGGCTACAACAAAGATTCGATCACTACGACAAGGAATACGTTCGACAACAATCTATCCATCAGATTTCAGGCAATTAGCGTGCGACATCAACTGGGACGAAGAAGCCTTGATTAGTCAGTTCTATTGGGGTTTACAAGACGATGTGAAGGATTTACTATTCACTCTTCCTGACCCACGAACATTGAATGAAGCCATTAGTCAAGCCGTGAAGTGCAATAATAGATTGTTTCAACGGAACCAAAATCAACGCTCCTAGACTTTATCGAGACAAGATACGACCCGTCATACCTCAACCATATTGGCAAGCAGTCTGAATTCACATTCGGATGTAGAAGACATGCAAATTGATGCAATACGATTAAAACCCCTTACTCTAGAAGAAAAGAAGCATTGTATGGAGAAAGGATTATGTTTGTATTGTGGTGACGAAGGTCACAAGGCTGGAAATTGTCTGAAGAAGCAGAATCGACGCATCATCAAGACCAGAGGCGCAATCATTCAAGAAAACGAAGATGCCCATCCACAATAGGAACCGTGCGGCTGGACAGTTCCGTTATACAACGACAATCAGGTTCCTATCTTTCCGCTCAACCTGCCCGTTGTTTTACAGTCCCCTTGTCTTTAGGTCCTCAAAACCTCAAAACCTTAGCTTTATTAGATTCACGAGCCTCAGCTTGTTTTTTAGATGAAGACTTTGCCAAAGATCACAATATGCCTCTTATACAGAAATCCAAACTTGTTCATGTAGAAGTAATATATGGACAACCTTTGTCCTCTGGACGTATCGCTCATGAATCAATACCTATAGAAGTAACATTTACAAGCCATAATAGCCGTATTATTTTCAATATCATTAGAACCCCGTCAAATCCTGTCATTCTTGGCCTTTCATGGTTAGAAAAGCATAACGCATCTTTAGATTGGAAGTTGCGGAAGATGATATTCTCTTCTAAACGTTCCAAGAAAAAACTTGTCAAAAAATCGCCAATCAAGAAGCCTTTATTTATTGGAGCAAGAGCATTCAAAAGATCATCGAAGGAGGGTACTCTATTTGTTATCTATGCAACTCTAATTTGCAAATAGAAGACTCGTGCAACAAGTATACCAGAGCAGTATGAAGATTTTGAAAATGTGTTTCAGAAGAAGAACGCCGACTTGCTACCGGAGCACCGACCATATGATTGTGCCATAGACTTACAAGATGGTGCGCAACCACCTTTTGGCCCAATTCATAATCTATCGCAAACAAAGTTGACGGAGTTACGTCAATACATTGACGAGAATCTAGCCAAGAATTTCATTCGGCACTCAAAGTCACCGACGGGGCACCCATCTTATTTGTAAAGAAGAAAGATGGTTTTCTACAAATGTGCGTAGACTATCGAGGTCTCAACAAGGTAACAAAGAAGAATCGCTATCCGTTACCTTTGATCTCCAATCTTCTCGAACAACTTGGGAGCGCGAAGATCTTTACAAAGATTGATCTAAGGGGAGCTTACAACCTTGTACGAATCACGGAAGGAGACGAATGGAAGACAACCTTCCGTACGAGGTATGGCCATTTTGAATATAATGTCATGCCTTTTGGTCTTACCAACGCTCCGGCAGTTTTTCAACACATAATGAATGACATTTTTTGAGAACACCTAGACGATTTTGTTGTCATCTATTTAGATGATATTTTGATATTTTCTAAGAACCAAGACGAGCACGAGAAACACGTTCGTTTGGTCCTCAAAAAATTACACAAGCGGAAACTCTATGTCAAACTTGAGAAGTGTATGTTTCACCAACCTGAGATAGAATTTCTAGGATATATTGCAACTACGGAGGGCTTGAAGATGGATCCCAAGAAGGTGGAAGCAATCATGTGCTAGGAAGTTCCAAAGACGGTTAGAGACGTACAATGTTTTCTTGGATTTGCTAATTTTTATCGAGTCTTTATCAAGAATTACTCTCAAATAGCTGCTCCGCTCACTCGCTTGACTTGTAAAGACAAGCTTGAATGGGGGCCTTCAGCAGAGAAAGCGTTTCAAGATCTTGAAACAGCATTTACCACGGCTCCAATCTTGGTACATCCGGACTTTACAAAGGCTTTTTATTCAGAAACTGATGCTTCAAATTTTGCTTTAGGAGCTGTGCTTACACAAATGAGCGAAGGCCAGAAGCTCCATCCAGTTGCGTTCTATTCTCGTAAGTTTTCTGTTGCCGAGATTAACTATGAGATCCACGACAAAGAACTTCTTGCTATTGTGGATTCCTTTCAAGAGTGGCGCCACTATCTTGAAGGAGCGGCAGATCCGGTGACTGTATATACAGATCACAAGAACTTGGAGTATTTCATGTCCGCCCGGGTTTTGAATCGTCGTCAAGCTCGATGGAGTATGTCGCTATCTCGATTCGACTTTGCTATCACTTATCGACCTGGTAAGCAACAAGGTCTGCCAGATGCACTATCGAGGAGATCTTATCTTACGCCACGGGCCGGAGAAGCAGCGTTTGATCAACAATGTACGACATTGTTGAAGCCCGAGCATTTTCAGCTTTCCGCTGCATTTGTGTCAATTGATGCTGACTTCCTCGACCAGGTACGTGCAGCGACCATTGAAGATTCTGTAGCTCTTGATATCAAAGAACGTGTCAATAATGGCAATTTCAAGGTAGAAGGCGATCTTTTGTACTTTGAAGAGCGACTATATATCCCAAAAGGGCATGTACGACTTCGAGTTCTTCAATCTCGTCACGACTTTCCAGCTGTGGGATATTTTGGATTCAACAAGACATTAGAATTTATTTCCCGAGATTTCTAGTGGCCCAGGATGTAGAAGGATGTGAAGGATTTTGTCATCTCTTGTGACATTTGTTCAAGGTCAAAGAATCCTCGGCATCGCCCTTATGGTCTTCTACAACCTTTGCCTATTCCGCGTCGACCATGGTCTTCAGTTTCTATGGACTTCATTACGGATTTGTCGCTATCAAATTCTTTTGATAGCATCTTTGTTGTGGTTGATCGACTTACAAAGATGGCACACTTTATTCCTTGTAAGGGACATCATTAAGCAAAGACAAGGCAAGACTTTTTCTTGATAACGTTTACCGGTATCACGGCCTACCAGACGACATTGTGTCCGATCGAGGTACCCAGTTTGTATCAAATTCTGGAGATCTATTTTTGCTATATTGAAGGTAGATATCAAGCTTTCTTCGGCTTTCCATCCTCAAATCGACGGCCAACTGGAACGAGTTAATCAAGTCTTGGAGCAATATTTATGATGCAGCATCAACTATCAGCAAGACAACTGGACGGCATATCTATCGCTCGCAGAGTTTGTATATAACAACACTCTCTATGCTTCAACTCAGCAAACGCCATTTTATTCCAATTCAGGCTATCATCCGAAACTTGATTTGCTGACCTTGCCAACCACTAACAATCCAGCGGCTGAAGACTTTGCGAATCAACTATTACAGCTTCAGAATACTTTGAAGCTTCAACTACAGACGGCCCAAGATTCTTACAAGGCATCTGCAGATAAATTTCGGACTCAAGCACCGCCTTTCCACGTTGGAGATAAAGTATGGCTTCTTCGACGGAATATCAAGACCAAGTGGCCCTGTGATAAGTTGGACTACCGGCGATTGGGCCCATTTGACATCAAGAAGCAAATCAATCCAGTGGCATTCCGTCCAGAGTTACCATCTACAATGAAGGTACATCCAGTTTTTCATGTTTCCCTTCTAGAGCCTTACGAGGAAACATCCATTCTTGGAAGACGACAATCGGTACCACCTTCCATTGAAATCGATAATCATGTGGAATATGAGGTGGAAAAAGTTCATGATTCTCGCCATAAACATGGCAAGTTGGAGTATTTTATTCATTCGCACGGCTATGATAACAATGAGCGAACGTGGGAACGAGTAGAAAATCTGGATAATGTGCCGCAAAAAGTCCATGAGTTTCATCAGTGCTATTTTGATAAGCCAAAGCCTTTCCAGCAATAACTTCTTATTGACAACACTTGACCTCTAACTTTACGAAAAAGGGGAGGAAAGAACCTGTGAACTGGTGGTATAAATCGCCACTTAAGTTCATTGTTTTATGTCTATAGTTTGTTTTCTTTGTTTTTTCCTTGCTTAGTTTCTACGTTATGAGGAGCCAGGAGATAAATACTATGCCAGTCATGTTATCTCAGCCTAGTAGCTCACGAAGACAACCTCGAGACGAAGAGCCACCTATACTGCGAAGACAATCTCAAGATGAGAAACCACCTGCACCACGAAGACGACGAAGGATACCGAGTAACAGGTCTCTAGTGATTGTGATTGAACTAGAGCCTGCCCAGGGTTGTCTATATAAACGGACAGGGGCCCAAAGACAGCGGACGGACGGACAGTAGGACAGACAGAACGGACAACATTTTCTGGCAGACAGTTGCGTGTAAAAAAAAATTACAAACCCTAAATCTAATTTTCAACTTACTCCCTAGTAAAACACGTGTGCACGACAAGTCAAACGGCTTTCCACGTCACATCAAGGGGCGGGCACGTGCCTTCGGACGGCGCGCGCAGCATTTGTGGCCCGGCGAGTACCAATCTGGACCGGGCGCGTTCATGTAGGGCCGGGCGCGTTCCAATTAAAGCCGAGCGCGTACGATTTACGGCCCGGCGAGTGCATACAGGGCCAGGCGCGTACCCCAAAGGGCCTCGCGCGTGCATTTCAGGGTCAGGCGCGTACGCATCAAGGCCGGGCGCGTTGCACTTAGGGTCGGGCGCGTACCGGCAACATCGGGCGCGTACCGTTCAAGGTCGGGCGCGAAGCCTCACGGGCCTGGCGCGTACCATTGTGGGTCGCGGGCGCACCTGCCTATCGGATGCTCGAGGTAAGGGGTCGGGCGCATGCAATCGAACATTGCGTGTGCCCCTCAAAAGTGCTGAGGTTTAGAGAATTTGAAAGAATACAATTCTTCTAAGGTGTTCAAAAATTAAAATTAGTTATTTCAATGTGATGCTTTCATGAATGGGCACTCTCAACACCAAGTACATATTTCAAAACCGCGGTTCTATTGTACCATGCTATCACCACACCACTCAAGACACTTTTAACTTGTAGTACCCTCGTGTCCGTCATCTTTTAATCATCTGAGCTTGAGGATTCTTCATTGTGTTTCCGCTTCCGTTTTGATCGGCGAACATTTTGGGGAAGAGAGAGCCCGCGAAGCACCACCGTATTGTCGCTAGGTACCTCATCGCTATCCTCATCGTCTGCATCATCGCCCGATGATGAGAAGTTCTCCGCTGCATTTTCCAAGACTGGTGCCACGTACTCCTCAATCTCCGAGGCCAAGTTTCGTAGTTGTACCTCGGCTCCAGTAGTTGATGCGGCATTCACAAGTCGTTTTACTCGGATATTCTTCTTTTTGTCTGTTACTCCATCCATGTTTTTTAAGCGATTGCCTTTGGCCCCACTGACTCTCTCTGAGGTTCCGCTTCGCCAAGGTCCCGTAAAGAAAGGGAGAGTACCATTGTTCTCGCCCCTCCGTGTCCCTAAATGGCTGCTCATAGTAGAGGACCCAACCCTCGCGGAGGGAAGTTGTGGGGTTAGTGTCGCACGCTCCACACCACCATTTGGGCCGAGAGCGCTACGGTGGACGGGTGGCCGAACTATTGTTGAAGAGGTCTTTTTCTTTACACGTAAAAGAGTTCTTCCGATCAATGCGGTACTTCGAGCACGTGGCCGCCGAAACAAAT
The DNA here is from genome assembly GCA_963971425.1 of Bryoerythrophyllum caledonicum. Lineage (NCBI taxonomy): Eukaryota > Viridiplantae > Streptophyta > Bryopsida > Pottiales > Pottiaceae > Bryoerythrophyllum > Bryoerythrophyllum caledonicum. Next base: position 3,590 of record CAXARX010000448.1, on the reverse strand, counting down.
CTTGGAGTGGCATGTCTTCCTCTGAGTCCAGTTCCATTGCTTGAGGCAAAACCGCATTGCTTCTCACAACTTCAATGGACCCCGTGGTGGCCATTGGCTCATGGCATTCATTATAGTTTCTAGCACTGCTCACTTCGTCTCCATCGTGAGGAAATGTATCGTTTGCTGCAATGCCAATGCCATGACTGTCGAAATCAGGGCCATCGCCACTAGAAGGGCCTGAGGCGCTAGAGCCGTTTGAGTTCACAGACTGATTCTCCGAGATGTTGTCATCTCCATCAAGATTGCCCTCCAATGCCGACCCATCTTCCTCTGCCCTAGCTTCTTGGGCACGGTCTTCACCCGATAATTCTACTACAGTATGGACTGCCGCTGCGTTGACATCATCAAACACAAAAGCATCCACAGGGTCACCATAGACGTTGTAAAAATGGTCATGTAGTGCATCTCCACCGTGCTCATTGTTTGCTGCTGCTTGGCGATGTCTTGCGGCGCGGTGCGTGCTGCACTGCTGCTCTGCTGCTGCTGCTGCTGCTGCTGCTGCTGCTGGGGAGCTGGAGATCGGGGAGCTGGCGGACGGGGATGCCAGGTGTCAGCAGCTACGACGTAAAAAAGAGCTGTGGAAGCCGGGATTTTAGTTTGTTTGCAATTAAGTGAGATTCCCGAGGCGGAGCGCTGGGTTGGATACCTGTTTCGCTGGGCCCGCGGCAGAAATAGCAATATAATGTGGAGTTTTGTTGGAAATGTGGAGCCTGAGGGGGACGAGAGGACTGAAGAGGGAAGAGAGGAAGCCGAGGACGCGTCCTCGCTCGTAACACGCTGTGCAGCTATTTGTTGCCGTGGACCGGGGGGTGGTGGGCTTCTGGGGGTGGATCGCTGGGAGCGAACGTTGGGACACAAGCATAGCTGGTGATCGCACCACAGCACTCACTCAATGAGCCACCACGACGGCCAGTCCACGGCTGCTTTTCGTTTTGACGCACCATTGCGGCAGGCTGGCAGGCAGAGGCACGCAGGCAGAGGGCAGAGGCAGAGGCAGAGGCAGAGGCAGAGGCAGGCATAGGCACTCTGGCAGGCACGCTTCGCTTCACTTCACTTCCCTTCCTCACTGCTCCCCCGTCGGCTCTCACCGGCTCGCGACAGTGTATCAGTCACCGCACTCGCCCTCCCCCTCTCCAACCAACCCCGCTCCATCACCACCACCATCCTCTTGAGTCTTGGACGGCCAAATCGGGCACGCAAGGCCGCGGTGGAGTCGTCAGAATCGGATCATTCTGCGGAACAAAGACGGAAGCAGGAGAGCAGTGTTCCCACTGTCCTTGCTGGATGGTTGATGGTTGATGATGGATGACCTTGCATCCACCGTCGGCCTCAATCAGAGGGGGTGTGAAAGCGCTCAAGCGTCTCCGTCGATTCCCGGAGCAGCGTCACTCCCCACATAGCGCGCACACCTGGCCGTCCAAGGTAATTAGACGAGGGTGAGGAGTGGAGTGTCCAACGGCGCGGGACCGCCCCTGCGAAGCACTCCACCGTGTAGAGCGGCGTGCCGCTGCAGCCAACAGAGCATGACTCCCCACGATGTGCTTGTGCCTTCCTGCTATCATCGTCGCCCGGCCTCAGTTCTGCGGCGAACAGGACACTTGCACTTGAACCGTTGCAGCAATCCGTCCGGTCATCTCGCGCGCATCAGTGCATCCACGCTTCCATGGGGCATATCCTGCTCCCCCCTTTTCGTCGCTTCGCGCCCACAGCCTTAGTCATGGCCCTCGCCGGTCATCGACGTCCATCTCTTGCCCCTCTTGCCCATCTCGCCCATCTTTCCCCTTCTCAAGGCGCGAGCCGAACACGGGCGGATTGGCAGGTTTCATGTACCTGAATTCGCCGGAGTGGTGGATTGGTAAACGCTCCCCTGATCTCCGGGAGTTGTAGGTGTGTCCTTGGTCGCTGTGGCCAGCAGCCCCCCTATTGGGCGCGAGGATCAGCTGGACCGAGAGCGGATGTTGACGCCGCTTCAATCGAGATGACGACGGTGCCTCTGCTGAGCGCTAAGGCTGTGGGTGGTGTTCCTGAAGAATCGCATTTCATCCTCTGCGCTCTGCTGCACCCCATCTACGATACGAGATTCCTCGGGTACCACGCATGTACACCCAGCCTTGCATTACTCATGAACCTCAAAATAGGCCCTTCCTGTTCGAACGCGGTGCATGCTGTGGGCTTTGTGTGCGAAGGAGCCAGACGCAGTCATTCCGACGCACCCAAAGCTTTAAACTCCATCCATCTCGCGCATGTGAGACCCCGTGATTCTCCCAACTGGCTGGCACTATCGCCTGTGGCATTACCTGCCGAGATAACGCAGATCTCTTGCATCCTCCCCTGCGAAGCCAGGGATGCCGACAATGACGCGGTCCTACGCCAACTGCAGCGCTTTTTGCTTCCTTCTGGTGCGTTTCCGACATGGCTGCCAAGCTCAAGCGCCAAGTGCCTCGTATGGCTGCCAGAAATAACGTGCTGCCCCAATCCGATGCCAAAGGCTTCATAGCATGACGCCCAGCTGGGTGTTCGGCCTGATGGGCTATCCCGGCGGTGTAGAGCGGTCGGCCTGCTGGCCATTCCACTCGATTGGATGTGCTCAGGTCAATTCCGTGATCAGGTACACGCCCCTGTCTGGAAAAGCTGTCATGAGACCAAATTCGCAGCAGCAAACAAAGAACAAGCGGCGGTGAAAGAGAAGCAGCAGAGGAAGGACCTTTGGGCCAGATTCAGCCACTCAGCAAGAGCGCGTGGGGCATCATGTCGAAGTGTCTGCTTCTAGAAATAAATAGTCCTTAATAACAGCCTGCCCATGCCTCCTCGACTGCCTTGACCTTGACCTTGCGTGACAACTCACAGACTGACGAACGGACTGGAATTATTACTTGTACATCCTTGCGCCCATCTCGAGTTGGCCGTTCCCTACGTGCTGCGCTGCGCTGCTCAATTCCAAGGCTGTCGAAGCCTGCCTCTGCCTCGAAGGATCCCAGACATTTTTGCCTCCCCCATGCGGAAGACTTTTCCAATTGGAAAAATACACCCTCCACCACAACCTCCTGCCCGCCTGTCCCTGGCCATACCATCCTGCAACACACTCATCTCATAGCCGGCACATCAAACGAACTTTGCCAACCCGCAAGTGCAAGCGCAAGCAATTCTGCTGCCCTTGGATCCCCATCGGTACAAGCACACCCCTGTCGCGCCGAGCTAGAGAGCAAGGAACGAAGAAACTATCTTGCCCACCCCCTTGGGACGCTTTTGCACTCTTCTACATCGCAACCACGCTCTCCAAACTCTCCATCGCGCTGCTTCTCGTCGACCTGGCTGCTGCCGTTATTCAATCCTTCCTCTGCTTTGTTACCAGCGCGTTTGTGACCTGTCGCCGCCCCGGTACTCTAATTTTTTTCGATCTCTCGCGTCACGGCTTAATCGACTACCTCACCGACGACCCCCATCCATCACTGAAAGTGGCCACCTGCATTGCCCTATACCTACGAGCAAATGCAACATTGATCAAAGCACACTTTTCGACACCACCTGACCAGAATACCAAGGACGCG
>CAXARX010000447.1:0-20574 GCA_963971425.1 Bryoerythrophyllum caledonicum | reverse complement strand
GTATGCGCCCGGCCCTTTCAGTGCGCGCCCGGCCCATATCCGCACCCGCCCGGCCTCTTCAGTATCCGCCTGGCCCATCTCCGTACGCACCCGACCCCTTCACGCGCCCGCCCCCTTATCTGCACGCGCGCGACCCTGTTGACGACGTGTCAGCCACGTAGTCGCCTTCGTGGCAATGGGTAAATTGATTTACCTTGAGTCATGGTCAAACTAGGGTTGACCCTTATCGGACGGACAGCAGCCTCTACCGGACGGACGGCCGAACAACCCTGGTTTTTACCTCATAAAAGGTAATTTTTAAACTATTTTTATGTACTGTAGATGATATTAGTTTCTTCTACTCCAATTTTTAGAAGTAGAGGAAAATTGAAGCTTTTTCAAAAAATTGTTTGATGAAAGAAGGTTAAAAATTATACAAACACATTTTATCTTTTAGAAAATATATTCCTTAATATTTTAATAAAAATATTATAAAATTGAAGGTTTATGCTTCTTCTTGAAATAATAATGATAAATGGGGGAAAAAAGATATTTAATGTCAATAATTTTTTAACACCTTGGATTGAGGAGGTGAGAAAAGTTTGATTTTTTTTTAAACAGATTTTTTCTCAATGGAAGTTTTATTTCAACACTTCAAATAAAGTTACTTTATTTAGAATGTACAAAAAACTCATGTTTGATCATTTTTTTTTGCAATTGCCCACCTATTATAAAAATCTCTTAAACGACAATTCTTTTTATATGTTAGATCAATATAAATGTATACTTCCAAGTACTACTTACATTCTTGTATCTTCATATAAAATTTCAAGCATTGAAGTATATATCGCAATCATGGAAACATGCCTAAAAATTTCAATAGCCTACCTCGGGGCTTGAGCTCTTTAGAGTAGAATATTACAACGACAACTTTTATTTTGAGAAATCAATATTATTACATAATGTGGATCCAAAAGATCGAGACAAATGTTTATGCCACTTTTTGAAGTATAAAGAACTAGAAGGAAAATTCTTATCTAAACTCTATGTAGGAAAAAAATGTTGGTTTTATTTTCTAAAACAAAACATTGAACAAAAACTTGAGCTTTATTTGGTATAATTCTGGATAACAATAGTTTGTTCTAAAGTTTTAGATTAGAAAATATTTATCTCCGCATAGCTATTTGGTTTCCACATCCCTATGTAAATTTTCAAAGTTGGCAACGCAAGAAACTTACCACAAGCCATAAGTCTTATGAAAAGGTTATTTTTTTATTAAGATTTTAATTTTGTAGTAAATTGAATCTATTTTGGAAAGATGACATACTTGCCTTTATTTATTGATGCAACAATGGAGATATTTTAAAAGACTTGGAGTTAGTTGGTAATGCTCAACTATCAAAGATACTATGGGTGTTGAATTGATTGAGCGGTGACTAATCTTGATTTGAAGGATATCTTTTACAACCTATACCACTGCATGGATATTTTTTGTGTCTTCAAGGAGAGCCTTTTTTATCTTTGATTTTATCAATTGGTACTTACATTCTATTTATCATGGCTATGAGGATCTTTTACCTTTTAACTTGAGTTTTTCTCATCTCTAAAAAATGCTTGGATTGGAGGTGCATAGTACACTTTAAAACCCTACAAATTTGGAAATATAGAAACTTGATTAAATATAAAGTGCAATGTAACCAACAATGACAAAAAAATACCTTATATTCTTGCTTTAGATTCATATTGTTGTTAATCTACCAATCTTGAGCAACTCATGATTCTAGTATTTGTCTAAAGGCCCAATGTTACCAAATCAATTTTATGAAGAGAATTTATTGCCTTTTAAGGAAAGTTGTGCAAGAAAATTCAAGTGTTAAGGATGGTGCTAGATAAAGTAATGTTGCAACTTTGTGATTGAGTGGCCAAAAAACCACATATCTAATGATGTGGAGTTTATTACAAAATAAAAGCCTTTGATGGTGTAGTTTTCATCAAACTTAGGAGTTTTGATAAATGTTAGATTAGTGAAACTTTACTAAAATCAATGTGAAACTTTGATTCATGTTGTAAGCAGTCCTATAATGGTATTTTCTTACAAATGCTGATGAAGAAGGCAATTTTTTTTTTGTAGAATTTTTATGTTAGATCTTTATGTAAATTCTATTTTAGATAGAATTGATTGGACTTCAATTTTTTTCACTTTTTTGCTATAGTTTTCTATTAGAATTGAAAATCTATTTATAAGTAACGTTTTAATATCTGATATATTGATAAACATCGATTTAGCGTAAAATTTCCATTTTAAAGCAAGCTAAGGATTTACACACATTGCTAAGGACAATACACTTTTTATTAATATCAAAGCTAGAAATTTTGATTGATTTTTTTTGTGTTTATTGAAATGTACTATAAGTCTTACTCTTTAATAATTTAATTCTTGTTCTATAACAAATGGAATATGCTTAACCCCATGAATTATCATGTATAACAACAAATGTTTTAACACCTTCATTTATTACATGAATCTTTAAAAACTTATATATTTGAGTATTCTAAAGTTGGTATACAAGACTCTAACATCACATAGATTATATTGGTTACAACTTAATTATCTTGTTGTGCAAACATTTGACATCATTGAAAGTCAAAGTTGAATAATTCTTATTATATGGGAAAATATACTATCTTGTTTAAAACTTTCGTATACTAAAATCTCCTTATCCTTGTGGTAAATTTCAATGAAAGTTTTAGATCATGGCGTTTTCATTATTTGAATTGGGATGTGTAGAGCCAAAATGACAAAATTAGCTTTTTTCCGAAAATTAAGTGTAAAAAGGGTTGTAGATATATGGAGAATTAAAAAATTAATGATTAAGTTTATACTAAGTAGTTAATTAAGTGGAAAGTACCTATTCATATCCAAGAATAAGGAAATAATGGGAAAAGGGTTGAATTCGCACCCTTTGGGTAGGGTGTACCTTTTCATGAATAGATATAAAGAGATGTGAAGATTTAGTGGAATTAATCTTAATGGTTAATACTAGGGAAAACCTCTTTCCAAGAGTTGTACCTCTTGGATGTTGAGTAGAATGACTAGCTTGAATTTTTAGCATTCTTGGCCATTACCATAGAAATTCCTTGGAGGAAGATTGGAGTGAGCCCTAGCTTTAGGTGAAAGAGCTAGTTGATGACTCTTAATGTTGTAAGAGTATTTAATTTTATATATGAATACATAATGGTTATTGAATTTGCATATGTAGAGTCTTGTAACTTGAGTCATATGTATAATTGCAATAATATATGAACTTCATTGCATAAATTTGACATTGTGTGTTGTAAATGCAATTGCATGCATTAGGTATTAATTGTGGATAAAATTCCTATGCATGAATGCATTGTATATTTATTCTTCATGGAATAAGTTAGGGAAATACTCTAACTACTAAGGTCGTGTGTGTGACCTTGTGTGTGTGTTGGAGCAATAATTATAATTGTGAAGATTAATGGAGATAATGTGGAATTAAGTGACTTAGTGCATGAGATGTGTGATGCATAAGTACTTAATAAGATCTCAAGTGTGAGTGAGCATAACTTGAGTATCATAAGAATAAGAGTGGAGATCTTATTCATGTTAATGCAATTTATGCAATAAACATCAAGAGTGGCATACCTTGATGCATGGCAAGAGTGTCATATTATGCATACAAAAAATTGGCATTAAGTCTAGCCTTAATAGAAGGGATTCTCTAAGGTAGGCTAAGTTGTCAGTATTTAAGAATCTATCATAAAAGAGAAAATAAGGAACAAATCCCAAAGAAAAACTTAAGAAGAAAACATAAAAACTTAAGAATCTTAAGTCCAAGTTTGGATACATAAACTTATGAAGAGTGAGACCTTAAGTACCATGAGACCCTTAAGTTTAAGGGCTTGGACTTAAAGGTTCGTATGAGTGAGAATACGGGACAACATTTGCAGTTAGTGAGATGCATTCCCGGTTCTGGAAGTCTTAAAGACAGAAACTTAAGAACACTGTAGGACCGAATTGGTCTAGACAGTGCAGGTTCTTAAGAATCAGTCCTAAGTGAGAAAGTGAGTGCTTAAGAACTCAAGGACAGAAACTGTGTTCTTAAGAACATGGACCCGACTGAGAGAGAAGTCTTAAGTAAAATTCAGACATCTTAAAGACTAAGTGGTACGAGTAAGTGTGGAACACCGTGGTCTTTAAGGGATAATTGTGGGTATGTGAACTTAAGTGGAGACTTAAGAGGTGAACTCCTTAAGACTTAAGTTAACTTGCATATGGGATTTTTGAGACTAACCATTGTCTTAAGAACGTGATCACGTGGACCGAGTGGACGGACGTGAAAAGTGGAGCGTTTTTGCATGAGGTAAGAATGTGAATTCTTAAAGATTGTAATTAAAGAACCAATGCAATGAGACTTAATGGAAACTTCCATTAGCCCAGTGTGGCAAGTGTTTAAGGATTAGTGGCATAAGCACAATCTTAAAAGGACTAATGTTCCGTCTTAAGGCACGAGAGATCCTTGGGGTTTAGACTTTGTTTGTGGATCCCTTAAGAGTGATGCTAACAGCCCTAATTTCCTAAAAATAGATAGATAAGCTTAAGAATTAACCAAAAAGATAGCTTTAACGACACAATTAATCTCCAATTACTTAAAACTAGGCGTATGATCATCCCCGTAACGAATCCTATGAGGTGTGGGTACACTTGGGTGTTTTATTAGAGTGGTGAAAAACCACTCTACAGGATGCCATGGTTGAAATTTAAATTTAAACTTTTATTTATTTTATTTATATGTGTACAAAATTGGCAATTTTGAAGTCTTTTCTACATGATGATCAAGGAACTCAAGAAATCAATATAAAAGTACAATGGAGCAAGTATTTATATTAAATATAATTATGAAGGGCCCATAGATTTTAACAAATTCCAAGGAGATAATGAGGTCTCTATGTCTACTGGATAAGTCCCATGTTTTTCAAAATTGTGAAAATTTAAGCATATTTGTGCATGATCAAATAACATTTCTAAAATTCTAAAGAATATATCAAGATTAAGTCTTGAAAAATTTAGGCATGGATACATCATTCATGTCTGTAAAGTCCATTAGGGACAACTTAAAGCCTTGTTTGTCTACAAAGATAACCTGGTTTGTTTATGGTCATTGGTTACTATGACCTGCTAGAGGATTTATTTGAAGGACCATCAAATGAAATTTGATAGAATGATATTTGAGCCTTGATTACTCTCTACAATACCATAATAATTGGTCACGTTTGAATCTTTAATGTCAAATAAATTGTTAAATCAAAAATAGATTTCAACAAAAATGAATATTTCTCACAAATTATTCTTTATTTTGTATATTTTTTGAAAAATAAATCTCCAAAAACGTTGAAATTTTTATCTAGATTTTTTTTTTAATCAAACTAGAACCTTGGATACATTATGGATACATTACTAGATATTGTTTTATCAAAAGTAGGTTTATTATTCTTCATGAGATTGAAGGTAATTTTGATGAAAGTCCTCAGTTCTGCCATCTAACGACATCTATAATACAATTTTTTGCAAAATTGGCCCAATACAATTCATGTATTTTTTATTGAAGTTAGAAGAAGTAGAGAGATGGTTGCACAAGCTAGAATACACCACAAGGTATTGCAAACAATGGTTGGAGTGAGATATTGCCTTCTTTCGAAGGCCTTTACTTATACCACTTGTTTGGCACCTTCCTAGTGCCTCTTTGAACAACTTCCAAGTGGCTTCATCCCACATGGGTCTCATGGCCGCCCCCTAAGACTTTGCCACCACCCACTTGACTTTCCTATCTTATCTTTGACTTCGTATAGTCAAAGCAAGTGGGCTCGTCCTTATCCTTTGACTTAGCCAATCCCATGTGCAACATGTGGCTCTTCTACCTCTCCCAATTTTCTCCCCTTTTACTTTCCTCCAAAATCTATCTCGATTAACTATTTACAATATCGTAAAACGACGAGCAACTCTATACTCCAATACTCCTACTTTGCGAGTAGTTACCTCCTCGTAATCCCATCGCCGTAGCTAACCTTTGATGACGCTATCTCTCAAGTGCCTTCGTCAATACATTCGCCACCATGTCTTCCGTTGGATAATACTTTATGTTTATCTCGCCGCTCTCCAACTTCTCGTGAATGAAGTGATGTTGCACATCAATGTGCTTCGTGCGTGAGTGGTGTGTGGGGTTCTTTGCAAGGGCTATGCACCCTTGGTTGTCGCACATGATGGTCGTTGCTCCCTCTTGAACAAACCCCACATCCCCGAAAAGCTTGCGAAGCCAAATAGCCTCCTTTGTACTTTGGCTAGTTGCCATGTACTCCGCCTCTGTCGTGGACAAGACAATGGTCGGTTGCCTCTTGCAATTCTACAAGATGGCACCATCTCCAACAAAGAACATATACCCCGTTGTTGAACGTCGCTCATTCGCATCTCCGGCCCAATCCGCATCGCAATACCCTCTCAAAGCAATGTCCTTGCCGCCAAGCCACAATTTGTGGTCCTTGGTACCTTGCAGGTACCGCATGATGCGCTTCCAATGTGTCGAACCAACCCTAGACATGAATCGGCTAACCATGCTCACTGCAAATGCAAGGTCCACCCGCGTGGCCACGATGACATACATCAACGACCCAACTCCACTCTTGTATGGCACACCTTGCATTTCACCTTGAATGCTCTCATACTCTTTGTCCGAGAGTTGCAATAACTTTGCACTCATATCAAGTGGTGTACCTATAGGCTTGCACTCCTCTATGTTGAAGCGCTTGAGCACCTCCTCAATATACTTCCTCTAGCTCATGGTGATGGTGCGTGCCTTGCGGTCCCTCACGAATTCGACACCAAGACAATATTTCAACTCACCAAGATTCGTCATATCAAACTCCGCATCAAGTTTGCCCTTGAGCCACTTCAACTTTGCCGTAAGGCTAGCCAAATGATCAAGTCATCCACATAGATGAGTACTATCAACAAGTATTCACTCGTTTGCTTGATGTACAAGGAGTGATCCGCTTCACTTCTTGTAAAGTCTTTTTGGATGAAGAACGAGTCGATCCGTTGGTACCATGCTCTTGGTGATTGCTTGAGTCTGTACAACGATTTTTTTATCTTGCACACAAGATGCTCATAGTCCTTCTTCTCAAAGCCTTGCGGTTGGCTCATATAGATGTCCTCCTCCAACTCGCCATTCAAAAATGCGGTCTTCACGTCCATTTGATGGTACTCCAAATCGAGCGCCGCTCCAAGCACAAGGATGCACGGAATGGTGTTGAACTTTGCAACGGGAGCAAAGGTCTCATGGAAGTCCACTCCTGCAACTTGCAAGAATCCTTTGGCCACCAATCGTGTTTTGTGGCGCACAACTTCTCCCGAAGCATCCATCTTTGTACGAAATACCCACTTGCATCCAACACTCTTGCGACCCTTCGGAAGGGGTGTCAACTCCCACGTCTCATTGGTCATAAGTGAGTCATACTCCTCTTGCATGGCCGCCTCCCACTTACTCGCATCCTCAGATCGCATGGCTTCACACAAGTTCAATGGATCCTCAACGGCGGCCACGTTAGCGCGCTCTTCTTCATGATGTGGCAAGATGTGGTTCATCCACCAATCACCAGGCGGTCGCCGTTTTCTTCTTAGATATCGAGGTTTTTGGATGCTTCCATTTTCTTTAACACCACCTGGCGATGGTGTTCGTGAAGGTGGTACGTTTGAATTTTTTTCCCTATAAACCACCGTCTCCTCCGTTTTGCAATCACCATCTTTACTCACATTTGAAAGAGTTGGTTTAGAAGATTCGTCCACTAAAACCAACGATGGCGTCTCACTACTCCCACTTGGACTAATCTCCAAACCATGACTAAGACTAGTGCTATCCTCATCAAACACTACATTGCGGCTCTTAATGATGGTCTTCGTCTGAACACATATGAGACGATATGCCTTGGTTTCCTCACAATATCCAAGAAATAAATACTTGGTATCTTTTGCATCAAGCTTACCCCTCTTTGCATCAGGCACCTTCGCATAGGCAATGCATCTAAACACACGCATGTGTGCAATGCATGGCTTGCGGCCACTCCAAGCCTCTTGCGGTGTCATGGTGACAAGAGCCCGAGTTGGACATCGATTGCGGATGTACACCGCATTGGTCACCGCTTTCGCCCAAAACGAAAGCTCGAGTCGTTGAGCATGAATCATGCTTCTTGCCATCTCCACAATGGTGCGGTTTTCATGCTCCGCCACTCCATTTTACTGCGGTGTATATGGTGTTGATAGTTGTCGCTCAATGCTTTGCTTCTTCAAAAATCCTTCGAATGCCTTGGACATGAACTCCGCGCCATTGTCGGACCGAAACACCTTGATCTTGTGCTCCGATTGAGTCTCCGCAAGTGCCTTGAACTCCTTGAACTTCTCTAGGCACTCCCCCTTCGTCTTCAATGTGTATAACCACACCCTCCTTGAAAAGTCATCGATGAAGGTCACAAAATACCTTGCACCACCTATAGACGTCGTCCTCATGGGACCGCATACATCCGAATGCACAATCTCTAAGGACTTGGTGGCACGTTGTCGTGTTGTAAATTAATATATTGTGTGAAAACATTAAAGATGTTGCCTTGGACATCGGATAGAATATGAGGAGAAAGATACAAAAGGTTGGGGTCGTGGAGAAATCCACGGTTTGGTTCAATGGGGGATAACCGGAGCTTAATAGTATAACTTGGAAGCCTGCATCTTGTCACTGTAGCTCAGGGAAGCGTAGGTGGCCGGTTGGCTGCTTATTTCCTGCTTTCACTAGCAAGTACCAAGTTGCAACTATCCAAGCCGTTCAACGAGTTTGATAAAGCTCGAACCCGGAACCGGCAGGCAACAATCAACGGACCTTGACAGCCAACCAAGTCCGCAACTTGGCGACCATTAGTGGACTTAAGGCGGCTTTATACAACTGTTGAGGGACTGTACAATGTCGTGACCTTGTCCTTTAGCCAGATCTTTTGATGCGGGCAACTTTTAGTTTAAATAGAATTATTTATGGCTATTTGAGTAATTCAGTGAAGGCAAGCTTCTTAAAGAAGTTACTGAGAGATATAAAAAGGAAGATAGTTTCTTTGCCTCACATGTTTTGCTTCAAGCCAATAGCTTGGATTGCTTAGAGTTGATAGTATGGATTCTCAAGACCCAGATGAGTGGGAGTTGTCGTTATCGCAATTACCGGAGGATCCGTTTCAATCTTCTCAGCCATCAACTTCCAGACGGCGAGTGCGAGATGAAGCGGGGCCTTCCGAGCGTCGTGTTCAACCACGTCCAGATCCAAGTCTGCGGCAATTTGCATTTGTGAATCTACAACCGGACGCGAGAGCTCTAGTGATTGTATTGGAGGCTGAAGCTTCATTGACGGGTGGCCGTCAGATGGTGTTTGAAGGGTGTTTTGAAAATACCAATGAAGGCCAAATGGTGAGTCGCTTTTCTAATGAGATGGGCCATCGTCTTTGGCTTCGAGGGCCGTTGACCTACTTAAGCGATGAACGGAGAGCGAGTTATGTTTCTGCGATGCTCCGTCAAATTCTAGAGTTTTTATTCGGTTAAATAAAGGTAGAATCCATTCAGCTATTAATATAGGAGTTTGTTATGTGTTTATGTTTATGTTAGATCAAGATCCAAGAAAGAAAAAGAAAAGAAACTAAGAAAAGGTTTGACCATCTTAGAATTCTTTTGGAACTTCACCTTTTGAAGCCCAATGGTTGGGGTTTCTTTCCTATCTTATCTTGATAGACTTTAGAGTGCTTTTGGAGGTTAACCAATAGGCTTTAGATGCCCATGTGGCTTAGACGTGGGCTGATGTGGAAGGATAAGGGGGGGCGACTCTCTTTTCTTCTTGGTGTGTGTTTTTGGTGTGTAGGGAGTGCTGTGAGAAAATTCCCGAGAAGGAGATCGGGTGGTGTGTACTCGTTTTTCATGAGAATGTTATGAAAGTTTGTGAAGTTGTTCCTTGTGAAGTTGCGCTTCTTTGAGCGGTGTTTTTGTTCAATTTGGAGTTCATACGCAAAAGTTATGAGAGATTGAGTGAGGAGTAGTTGGCCGCTACCCAATTAGAGGAGCAGCAACTTCGGGCCTTCACCACGGCTTCGATACTTTGTGTTCGGACTTGAAATTTGAGAGAAGCATTCCTCACTGTATTAGCTTTCTAAGAAGCTATCACTCGACTCATTTAGATGCGCTATGAAAAAGTTATAGCCATCTAAGTAGAGGAGAGTTCTGCCGTCTTGGAAGTGGGGAGGCGTGAGTTTTAAGCTTACACAACTTTTAGTGAGTAGATTAGTTTGAAGTGAAATTTAGAGGAGTTGTAGCATATTAAATTAGCTTTCTATAAAGCTATTATACGGCTCATTTAGAATAGTAACATAGAAGTTATAGCCGCCGAAGTTGGAGAGGGTTTGCTGCCATCGACATAAGAAGGCACAAACTTTGAACCTCCATAACTTTTAGAAGGTAGTTTAGAATAACCTGAAATTTTAGAGGGTATTAGCTTATTGCACCAGCTTTCCAAAAAGCTATAGCACTTGGTATTTGGCGCCTCAAATCATCTGTGGCATCGATCGGAAGCTCGCAGCTAGTGTGGACAAGAACTTTGGGAGGTCTTTTGTGTTTTTGAACACTTCAAGACTTGAAGATAAGAAGACATGAAGACTTGAAGATAAGAAGACTAGAAGACTCGCGTGTTGTGGCTTGTGGCTTGTTATTCCTAGCCGGTTTTGGAGGCTCGTTGTCTTTATTTGTTATTCCCAGCCGGTTTTGTCTTTCAATTCTGCTTCGTAAACTTTGTTGCGGCGAAGTGGGGTTAATGGCCCACACGGTCGTGTTTATGTTGTTCCCACCGGTGAGGCGCGATTGCTGGTCACCGTGGGTTTGAAGTTTAGGAGCCAATCTTTCGGACGGTCAGCTCGTGGTTTGGCCGTCCCGTTTTACCCGTCCGAGGCCGTGGTTTCTTATCACCTACCCTTACCCTTAACCCTTTAGAGCCATCACAGGATAGGCCAACGGGGAGGAGTTTGAAGATTGAAGATTGAAGAATGAAGATTAAAGATTTGAAGACAAGAGGATTTGGTGGTCAAGACTAGAGATTTATTTGGAGACAATCTTTGTTCTCAAACAATTTCTAGCAGCAGCTAGGATCTCCGCGATTTCCCAAAGAAAAACTCTCGCTACTCGACAACGTGTCCCTCCATCTTTTGGAAATGGGATCTTGTGTTGTTTGCCTTCAACACACGCTTCACAAAATGAGATAGACAAGTCATCCTTGCCGGGGGTCATCTCACTTACCATGGTTTGAAGAAAGCGCACACTCAAATGCCCAAGTCGACGATGCCAAAGCTCCATTGCATCCTTGTTCAATGATGATAGTGCTACGTTAGCCGTATCCGCCTTGTGCACGTTTGCAAAGGTCACTTCTTACAAGTTGGCTTCATGCGGTGCCACAACAAATACAACTCCATTCGATGCTTTCAATGTACACCCATTTACATTGAATTGCACCTTCAATCCACTCGACACAAGTTTACTCACCGAGAGCAAGTTTGCTTGCATCTTTGGCACATGGAGGACCTCGTTGATGGTTATCTTCCTTGGACGCCCTCCAACAAGCACTTCCACCACAATGGATCCAACTCCAATGGCGTTCACGACACTATCATCACCCAAATGAACATTGTGTGGTGGAATTACCTCGTATGTGTTGAATGCCTCCTTACGTGGTGTCATGTGTTTTGTGGCACCCGAATCCAAGATCCACTTGCACATGGACTTGAAATGAGGTCCATCTCGAGTTGTGAACGCGTAATCATCATCGTCCTTCGTATGGTTGGCACCCTCTTTCTCTTTCGTTTGGTTTGCGTTGTCGTGCTCCCATTTCTTCGGCTTAAAGCAATTTCGTGCAATGTGGCCCGGTTTGCCACAATTGTAATACAACTTGGGCTCTCCACGTGATGATCAGCTGCCCCCTCTGTTTGTCCTTGAAAACAAGGCCGCATCATCACCATGAACCTCCCTCTCCTTGCGTTTAGACACTTCGTGCATCATTCGTGCGGTAATAAACTCCATGGTAAGGTCCTCGAATCTCAATGTCTCCAAGGCCATGATCAAGCTCTCAAATGATGACGGCAAGCTCACAAGCAACGTCATGATGATATCTTCATCTTTTACGGGAACCTCCAAGCAATTAAATTGATCCGCAAGTTCCTTCACTTTATTGATGTGTCTTAACATGTCATCACCTTCTTGCATCTTGATGGTAAAGAACTTACGTCGAATGAAGAGGATGTTGGACAAGCTCTTCGTTTTGTGGATGTTGCACAACGTCTTCCATGCTTCCACGGGTCCTTTGCAACTCCTTATGTGGACAGGTTGGTTGTCCGCCAAATTGAGCCCAATGACGGTCATGGCCTTCTTCGCACGTCGATTGTAATCCTTGACCACCGGAAGATCGTTGTCTTTGGCGGGAGGGTCGCCGGTGCCCTCTACGATCTCCCAAAGGTCCATGGACTCCAAGACCATCTCAATCTTAAACTTCCAAAGGCTAAAGTTCTCACCTTTAAACTTGTCAATGGTCCTAGAACTCTCACTCTCAAATGAGGCCATGTTGACACTCTAATGGCCAAGATCAACCCTTACTTGCTACTAATGTCCACTAATGCACCTCAATCACTCAATTGAGCCCTATCTAGACTCTCAAGTGCATGTACGCACCTCTAACACTCAAATAGGCCTCTTCAAGGGTCTAATTTGCAAGTATACACTTCAAAAACTCCCAAATGAGTCCCTTCTAAGCTCATATAATCAAATCAACCCCTTCATTGCTCATACATACGAATATGGACTTCAATGACCTCAAAAAGCTTCACCTAGACTCCAATGTGCATACTAAACACCTCAATCACTCAAATCAAACACCTTAAGAGCGCACATAAATACATACACCATGATTGAACACTTACAAGGTTCGAAACTCTTCAATGTACACCACCGCCGCTCTTCCAAACTCCTTGTGACTCCTCAATCGCCACACGTGCTCCAAACGACTCCTTGAGCACCTCAAATGCTTAAAATCAGCCCTTGTGCACTCCAATGCTCCAAATGCACCCTCCAACTCCTTCAATGCTCCAAATCGGCTCTCGTGCTCCTCGAACACTCAAACCCTCGCAAGACCTCCTCCAAACACTAAAAGCAACAAAATTCTACACTCGCAGCTGACATGAGTGGGCCCATAACCTATTGAAGTTAGAAGAAGTAGAGAGATGGTTGCACAAGCTAGAATACACCACAAGGTATTGCAAACAATGGTTGGAGTGAGATATTGCCTTCTTTCGAAGGCCTTTACTTATACCACTTGTTTGGCACCTTCCTAGTGTCTTTTTGAACAACTTCCAAGTGGCTTCATCCCACATGGGTCTCATGGCCGCCCCCTAAGACTTTGCCACCACCCACTTGACTTTCCTATCTTATCTTTGACTTCATATAGTCAAAGCAAGTGGACTCGTCCTTATCCTTTGACTTAGCCAATCCCATGTGCAACATATGACTCTTCTACCTCTCCCAATTTTCTCCCTTTTTACTTTCCTCCAAAATCTATCTCGATTAACTATTTACAATATCGTAAAACTACGAGCAACTCTATACTCCAATATTTTTCAACCAGAAGGCATGGCCTACCATAGCCAAATATCATATGCATAAGGTTCGAGATGACTCTAAACTGCCGATTGATGGTGTAGAGATACCAAAATCAAATGGAGTGGTTGTGGATTCAATTCTTGACCATGATATCTTCTCTCCTCTTAACGGGAGCACTTGCCTCAATTTTCCAATTTATAGCAACCATGTATGCCAAAAAAATTGAAAATTAATAAAATATGCATGTGTCATACTATTTGAAAGGAGGATTATTCTTCTCCATGAGTTTCAAAGTAGTTTTGATCAATGTTCTAATTTTTGTCAACATCTCTGTTACATTCAAGGCAAGGCAAGATAGGCCCAATACAATTAGGATATAGGGTGTAGGGTTTAGAAACAACGTATTTTCTAGCAAGAAGTGCAGACCTATCAAAGCCAAAAAACATCATATTCATTAAATTGGAAGATTTCCAGGTTTCCTGGACTTCAAAAGGTATGAATGGTTTTTCCAATAGTAATTGTTTATGCACTTTTAGGTCGACTCAAGTTGAATATGCACTCCTATTTCTCTGGCTTCCATATAGTTTCAAAGATAATTGTAGATACTCAACAAATTGCATTGTACAAATTCACTAAACATTTGCATGTTTAGGTCAACTCAAGCTTCAAACATTATTTTAATAAGCTGCCAAATTGCCAATCTCCCAATTTATTGAATATGGTGTTAAACATGAGATACATGTGTCATGCCGGAGATCCACGTTCGACGTTGCATGGCATGCATGGGAACGCCGCAAGTCAGTCAACCCGCATACCCCACGAAAGATAACACATGAGTTCTCTATCATAAAAAACTTAGGACGCGTTGTCCTGATGGAAATTCTTCCATCATGTACATACAGGTATTAGTCTTTATATGTGTGGATTTTAATAAGTAAGGAGTTGGGATAGAAGGGGTTGGTCGTGATAAGAACCACGGTTTGAGGATTTGGGCAAGTGTTAGCATGTAGGTGCTGCACCGCTCTTGTCACTGCTCAGGGGGGTAGGTAGCGGGTTGACTGGTATTTTTCTTGCCTCACTAGCGAGCCAAGCCGTGGGCCACCCAACTACTCGACGGGCTCGATCGGATTCGAACCCGGACCGGCGGCAGCCACTGACCACGACATTTCCAGCCAACCAAGTCCACGACTTGGCGATCAGGTTGTGCGAATCAACACCTTTATACGTCCGTACCATCAGCTATCTTACGATAAGTTTTTTTTATTTAGTTATTTTTTTTATTTTACTTATCTTGTTGGTTGGAAGGTCTAAGTTTTTAGTCTTTCAATAAATAAAAGACTAAAGGATTTTATGTGGTTGAAAGTGGAAAGGATAAGAAAGTAATGAAGTGCCTTGTGGGGTACTTTGGGTAGGGTGATATGGGCTGGAGTGCCCACGTCCACTTGAAGTGGAAAAGTGGGAAAAGAGATTCCTTAGTGTGTGTGTGTGTGCGGGTGAGAGAGCAAGGGTTTTGAAGCAGAATTCGATTGAATGTAGCTCATTGAACACGAACTCTTTTGAATTGAAACTTTGAGATGTTGTTCCATGTGACAAGAGCTTTCCAAATTGTGTTCACAAATTGAATTTGGAGTTGTATTGCAAAAGTTATGAAGGTTTGAAATTGTGAAAATCCGAGGCCGTCCATTGAGAGGGCAGAGGTTCAACAAGCTATAACTTTTGGACAGTAGTTTAGAATGGTTTAAATTTTGGAAGGTGTATGCACCATTGTAATAGCTCTCCAAAAACTTATTACAATTGAGATTTAGAATTTTGAGGACGAAGTTATTGAGGACTGAATTTTACTTGAAGGGCAGAACTTTGAACGTCCATAACTTTTAGACAGTAGTTTAGAATGATTTGAAAATTAGAAGAGTGTTAGTTTGTTGCAATAGCTTGCCAAAGAGCCATTGTACTTAACATTTGGAGATTTGAGCCAATTGTGGCACCTGTTTGAAGGTTACGGCCTTGGTGGAAGTTTTTCCATTGTGTTTTTGAACACTTCTTTGAGTTTCTTTGTGTTTTTGAACACTTCAAGATGTGAAGACAAGAAGATTTGAAGACTTGAAGACTAGAAGACATGAAGACTCGTGTGTTGTGGCTTGTGGCTCGTTGTCTTTAATTTGTTATTCCCAGCCGGTTTTGGAGGCTAGTTGTTTTCAATTTTGTTTTGTAAACTTTGTTGCGGCGAAGTGGGGTTAATGGCCCACACGGTCGTATTTATGTTGTTCCCACTGGTGAGGCACGATTGTTGGTCACCGTGGGTTTGAAATTTAGGAGCCAATCTCCGGACGGTTCAGCTCGTGGTCTGGCCGTCCCATTTTACCCGTCCGAAGCCGTGGGTTCTTATTACCTTACATTTACCCTTAAACCTGTTAGAGCCATCACAGGATAGGCCAACGGGGAGCGGATTGAAGACTTGAAGATTTAGAAGACCGGATAATTGAAGACCTGAAGATTTGAAGATACGATTGGATTCCCGAGCAAACAATCTCCAGTCGCAGCCAGATTCCCTGCGAATTCTCAAGGCGCTCCCCTCTCTACACGACAGCGTTAGCCCCCGGGGCTAAAGTGAGCACAGGGTCTAAACCGCCCCACTTTAGACCCCAAAATTTAGCCGGGGCTAAAACTCAATGTAATTTTATTGCCCAAAGTCTAACTCAAAGCTTACAAGTGTTGGTCCCAAGAGCTAAAATGGGGCAAGGAGTCTAAAGTGCCCCACTTTAGACCCCAACGTTTAGCAAGGGCTAAACTCTAATGTGATTCTCCAAAGTTTAGCTGGGGCTAAACTCTGGTGCAAACTGATTTCTGGAAAAAAAGCACTACCATTTTGTTAAACCTTTGTTGTTGTGAATGATTTTCGATATTGTAGACATTATTATTTCAATAACTACAATTTATAGCACTCATTTTTGTATGCTTGTGCTTATTGTTGTTCAATATGGTTGTTCCATGTAGGATCACATTGTATTGCGTAGCTAAAAGGGCTTTTGTAAGTGTTATGCACTCTTCTATGCTACAATTATAATATTGTTTTCAAGACTTCAATCTAAGCTTACTTCTAACTGTGGACTAAAACTGTACTAATGCTTCTATTGATTTGTAGTAATAATTTTTTTTGTACATGGAATAACAATTCCCATGTTTTTTTCCCAATGGATGTTCATTGTTTACAACTTCCTTGTAAGTTGAATTTTGATTGTATAATATATTTTTAGATTTCACATGCGATCCCTATGTCAAAAAAAGTAGTCAGAAAAAGTCGCCACATAGCAAAGAAATTATTTTTCACTTGTTTTTGTGTGTATTATAATTTAATCTTAAAACAATTTCTATAGCATTTGAGCTTAACTCATAAAAGAAACTTCATCAATTCAAATAAGTTAGTATTTGATTTTGAATTCCTTGAAAACTTTGAAGCGTGCCCACTTAGTAAGTCACAAGTATAATGTATAATGTGGCAATTGCAAAAAACACCTGAACTATTTGTTGTCTATTTAGGAGTGTAGTTGATTTTTTCTAGAGTGCTTTTTAATTATAATAATACTTAGTAAAAAAATTGAACACTGTAAATAATGTATACATTTTCTAGATGAAGATACTCTTGGAAGGAAAACCCTAGGAAAATTCTCTGATTAGGAGAACTAGAAAACTCCAAAATCTGCAAAAATTGCAAAAGATAACAAGTTCTAAAATAAAAGTGAATTTGGAGTCAAAAGAATTTTATTCTCTCATTCACACTACCAAAGTCATTATCACCCTTACAATATCACATATCCAACCGCTATGACACTACCAGAAAGACTTCTTTGCAAAAATGACATAATGTTCAAGATATTGGTAAAGTGACATTAGAGAAGTGGAGGTTCTTAAATTACCTTTGTTGCTTTTCTTCATAATGAATTTCTTTGCACTTCTACAACAAAGGGTATTATACCATCTTAGCTCCATAAATTTGATTCTCCATGCTATTATCAAAATGATCGGCATGATTTTTAATATTAAAACAAACATGAATCAGACAACAATCCATGTAATCACAAAGCCTCTATAAATTTCAAATTTGTCATTTCATGTCTCCAATTTCAAGCACAATGCACCATGGGTTGTAAAGTAAAATCTTTATTAGCTACTACTGATTAAATATTCTATTGAGATCTTTTCAAATCGAAAGCACCATAATTCTGCAATTGATAACGTTTTTGGTTTCTAAATTTATGAAGGATGTATTCTACTGAATTTGTTAAAAGATTTTATAATTGGATTTCATTAAAAAATACGACATGAAATGATTTTGCTCTGCTTTATATGCTAGTACAATGAAGCATAAAAGAACTTCAATGATTACTACTAATGGTGAGGCAAAAGTAGCAAGCAAATCTTCACCTCTTCAATATTAAACATAAAAATAATTTACCTAAATTGTAAATGAAGTACCTTGAAAAATAAGTCCAATGAGTTCCTTTATTAAAAAAGATGCTTCCATCAATCTACATATGAAAATTTGAAAATTACTTCATCATCACAAGTTCATACATATTACTCTAACCTAGAGGGGGAATTAGTTCCATAGTACTAATTCTTTGTCTTGTGGGCAAGGTCTTAGTGGTGGAATAAACATACACTTTCTTGAGGCCAGCCTTATCCGAGGACCGGCGTTCTTCTTCTTCACCTCTAACCTTTGCATAAAGACAAACACATCATTTTAAAAAATTTATTTTGACATCCCATAATGTTGTGAAATATTACTTTCCCAAAATGCTCCTAATCTTTTGTTTCTTTCAAAAATTACACTTGAAGTAAACCTGAGATAGACCTCAAATCTATCTTACTATTTTTATGGCGGAATTGAGGTAGACCCCACATCTACTTCATCATATTTGACATAAACTCGAGGTAGACCTCTTACCTTCTATTAGGAATTTTTATTTTATATATGTAAAATTCTTTTATGTCTTTCGAGGAGGATATTTCTATCAACACAAATCAATTACTTTAAAATTCACACCATTATCAATTCATGGCTATAATTTTGCTATTCTTTCTATTTCATGTATTCTTTCTAGATTTCAGAGTATAAGCTTAAGATGTTCACATCCCAAGGCTCGTTTGGCTCGAATTCCTTGTTCACGACAATCATCTACACTGACATTAATTTTGATATTGCATGCTTTCATTAGAGGATGACCTACTATTTCTCCATCATACATTGCAGAGCTTCATTATTGTTTTTTGTACAATTACATCCAATTCATAGTTGGGAGTGACCAAGGAAATACCATGTAGTTAATCAATTATTTGTGTTCTATGTACAATTTGTTCCTCTGTGCAACTTTATTCTTTTATACTAATTGTTCTTCCTCAAATGCAGTCCAAATATATGTGGCTTCAATGCATTTGGTGCTCAAATCTTATAATAAGAAACTAAAAATTCTTTACTTTATCAATATTTTTGTATTCTCTTTTACTTTATTAGATTTTACTATTTTTAATTTAAAATTATGTTTTCCTTTTTCTTTATAATTTTTTTTTCTTCTTTTACTTTTCGGATAGATATATAAGCAATATATCTACCTCAATTTACAAAAATAACCTATCTTATTATATATTTCATTTTTTGAACTCATAGTATATTCTTGCTTATATTTTACTTTTTTCATATAGACATATATCATTTTGTGAAGTTAATTTCTTCTATAATGGCACGAATTCATCCACGTCGCAATGTACAAGTGAAGTGTAGATGTACTAAATGTAGATTGAGCAGTGAAGAAGCTGGATTCAAGTTTGCAAATTACAGGACTCAACAACGACATCATAGAATGGACATTGAATTACAATATCACAAAACTTCTCCACCCATGCAAAATTTTCAAGATGATGCCCATTTTCCACAACCAACTGAACAAGATGAAGACCTTCATCAATCACCAACATTGTTGCATACTACTGTAATGGAAGATCGGGGTCCATATTTACAAATGAAAATGAAGAACCTCATTATCAAAATGCAAGCAGAGTGGGACACTAAAGGTGTGCCAGTAGAATTACAAGATTGGACACTCCACCAAATATTTGAAGGACTATCAAATGTAAATGATGAATATTCAAGAAATTTAACTGAAGAAAGACTTGCTCCTTTAATTAGGATGCCTGAAGATTGCGATGGTAGTATAGAAGGGCATGCTTCTACCCCTTCATCTTTTAAAGTGCTCATACGCTTGTACAAAAGGTGTGGCCTTGTGCAACCGAAGAGATGGAGGATGTGTCTAGGTACTCCGAAATATTCTCATAAGCCTTTCATTTTACCACCAGCTGAAGAAGATACTTATGATGGCAACAAATATATACCTTGTTCATGTACTCCTCCCAATGACAAACGAACATGTATTGAGTGTGCAAAAACATGCCCACATTGCAACAATACGAGATTCAAAATGTTTTCCTTCGACTACCTCAGCATTGCGGATCAGCGGATCCCCTTGTTACGCGGATCCCCTTGTACAATTTTTTTGGAAACCAGAGGCTGGAATCCAGAGGCTGGAATGCAGAGGCTGAGTGAGAACTCCCGATTATATGTCCCAACACCAAGTGTCCGAGATCGTATTGCGTGCTTCCGGTAAAATGCAAAACCCTTCGCAATCCACATCACTGGAATTCAGAGATAATTTCTTATGGATTCAAGTGTAAACTATGCAAGAGGGAAGTAATGGTTTCCAAAAAAATTGTACAAGGGGATCCGCTGATCCGCAATGCTGAGGTAGTCGAAGGAAAACATTTTGAATCTCGTATTGTTGCAATGTGGGCATGTTTTTGCACACTCAATACAT
>CAXARX010000446.1:0-35656 GCA_963971425.1 Bryoerythrophyllum caledonicum | reverse complement strand
TGGCCGCCAGCAGGCAAGCCATGGCCGCCATGGCCATGGCCGTGGGTTTGTCTGTCACTGCAGGAGCCGGGTGGAGGGCAGCGTTGCACTCCGGGGTGCTTCGCTGCGTTCCTGCGTTGTGTCAAGGAAGGGGAGGTGGGATGGAGGTGAAGATGAAGGATGTTTTAGAGGACGTTTTCGGAGATGAAGGATGGAGCTACAGGTGGAGGGTGTGCGCACGCACACCTCTGGTCTACGAGCTTCATGGGATCGTCTAGGACTCTATGGGAATGCGGCCACTAGGGTTTGACTTTTTAGGGTTTGTGTTATTGGTTGCGGCGGCTAGGATTTGGGTTGTTGGTTGCGGCGGCTAGGGTTTGGGTTGTTGATTGTGGCGGCTAGGATTTGAGTTAGGTTGGTGGTTTTTTCTACATGGCTGCTAGGGTTTAGCTTTGTGGGCTGGTGTGCATAGCTGCAGTCACAGATTAATTGTCACGCTATGGACTACCTCACCGTTTCAATTCTCAGTGGTTTTGAAGCCAACATTTCAGTACTATACTGTGGACTGCACTCAGTAGTTAATGGCTATTATCGTGTATAAATACTGGACTTCTAATGGATTTGAAATTTTAGAGATATTGAAGTTGGTGTATTTATTTCTGTGATCAATGATTGCCTCACCTCATTCTACCGTATTGACCTATACTTAGAGTTTCCTAGTTTTGATTCTGCAATGAGACAGAGTTAGAGAAGCTTACCAAACTCGCGTGATTTGCCTTGAAGCTCCACTTGCCTCCTCCAATCTACACACCACACAAAGCTAATTGTAATTAGCAAATTAACTAATGAAGACACTTGGTTTTGATGTTGCAATTCCAGGAGGGCTCACCTTTGAAAGTGGGAAGAGAAGTGAGCATTTAGGTTTGTATGGAAACCTTATATGCACGTTGAAACCTTGTGCCTCAAGTTGAACAGTCCAATTTTGACTTTTGGACTTTGGAAATTTTACTTTGTTTTCTATTTGTTTAAACTTTTAACTTATTACATTAAATTATTCTGGTATATAAAATATACCAATACTTGGAAGTTTTCATCGCGTAGTTTGAACAAAGTATTGTATAAATTTTATGCAGGTTCCGCAAGTAGGAAAGAGTGGAAGAGCATGTCTACCAACAGTAGGGGAATGGTGATTTAATGTTAAGCGCCATCAAATATCGGTGCTTGTATCGCTAATACTTGCAACGTATCTTGAGGTGAGAAATTATACTTGCAACATATTTTGAGGTGAGAAATTACTTTGTTATTCATTTTTGGAATTGATTCCCTATCGATCTTTTGTTTTGTGTTGTTAGAATGAACTACATTTGGAATTAGAAATCCTTTCTTGTATTAGCGGTTGTAACAACTTTCAATGGTGTCAATAATAACAAGTAATATTATTTCTACATTAACCCAAGTCAATCATTTGCCCACATGATCACGCATTGTAAGGCAAGGAACCAAAAAAACTTCTTCTTTTCCACATAAAACTTAGAGATCTTTATATTATTTTCATTTTATTTTCTCTCTCAAATGATGTGGTATAAACCTTCTCTTTCACCATAATACATACGGATTTTCATTCTAAGACATGGTTACGTCACAAAAAAATAAAGCGCAACTTGGTAAGTTTTGAATCTCTACCCCTTCTACAATGGTTTCGAATATGCTACACCCCTTTTAAACCTCTAAAAATTCATGTAGAAGAATATAACATCATCATTAATATAATGGTAATGAACTTAAACATTTTGTAGTGCAAAGACTCGACACCAAGTAAAGTCAAAGAAAATTCCCCTCAACCTAGGAAAGAAAGTTAACCGTGTTGTCTACTTCAAACTTTCATCTTTCAATTCGTGTGGTCAATCTTTATACTTAATAAGTATGAACTAAGGTCGTACGCTTAGACGTATCCATAAAACCTTTTTGTTTCCCACTTTACTCATGGCAATAGAATGAGCGGTTTTGAAGAGATTTTGTTGTGGAAATGCCTGTCCTTTAGGGATTAATCCCTAAGAGACCAAGTGTACGTAAGGGGTACGTTTTAGATCTTGAGCAAGTTACTAAAATTCTAAACTAAATTTTTAAGTTCAATTTTTTATTATACTAGATTGTCCCTGATAAGAGCTCCATGGAGATATTTTTAATTTTCTTTTTGGATTCATGGTGTGAAAGTTAGTACCACTGAAAGTTAGAAATGGGGACTCCGGGGAGCTCTAAAATTTTGCTGAGAGTCTCTATTGACATTGAGATTTTCCATACAAGTAGATAATATTACCTTCTTTTAAAATTTAAAAAATCTTGTCTGTAGTGTAAAAAATAATTTTAATTGAAGTCTAACATTTTTACACCTTTCGGGCAAGCGGGGAAAAAAACTTATTCATTTCTACCTAAAACCTAGGGATCTTCAAATTTTTTACTTTTTATTTTTTCAACAAGAATATGTGGCATAAATCTTGACCGTTTGGAATATCATTCTAAAACACATTAAATTCTCAAAAGAATATATTGTGAAAATTGACAATTTTTGAACATCCACTCCTTGCACACTTGTTTTGAATATGCTACAACCTTTCTCTACCTTTGAAAATTGGTGTAGTGGGAACTAACATCATGCTTATCACAATGGTAAAATATTTAGACCTTCTGTAGTGCAAAAATTTAATACAAAGTCAAATCAAAGTCTACTGATCCACTCAACGCACGGAACATAATCAACCATTTTCTTGACTTGAAACACTATAATCTTTCAATCCGTGTGGTCAAAGTATATGAATTTTTTTGAGTATGTTACTTAGTAAGTCTTGATGGAGATCCTACGGTCAAAAGGATAAATTTAAGGTTTTATTTCCTTCCTTATCCATTGCACTAGAATGAATAATTTTGAAGTGTTTTTGGTGTGAAATTGTCACGGGCTTTTAGGGGTTAAGTAACATACTCACAAAGTTTCATAAAATTGACCGCACGGTTTGAATTTTTTTTATTTTTATAGTAGACAAAATTGGTTCATTTTTCCCCTAAATTGAGTCGATTACCGAAATTCTACTTTACTTGGTTTCAAAAGTTTGAATACATAGGGTCTAGATTCATTACCATTATGTCAAGAATGATATTAGTTCCTTGTACACCAATGTTTAGGGATGGAGAAGAAGTGTAGCATATTGGAAGAGGAGTTGACGCTCTTCAAATATTAAATTTGTTCATTTCAAAGAAGTTTATCAAAAGGTTTAGTATCATCATCATGTGATGAACACTATATATGTGATCAAAAACATATCTTATATCAGATGAATGGTGCTTTAGAGGTTAACAATTAGTATATGTATTTTGACTAATGTGCAACTATGATGTTTTTTTTTCAATAGTGATAATGGAGAGCCCCTCGATTCAGACTCCTTCGATACGGCCACACATCCAAAGGGATAATATGCTTTCCACTAGCTCTGTAGGGGCTCGATTAGTACGAGCAGCGCGTGCAAGGCAAATTCAACAGAGATCTGTTGGGATCATGACATCTGAATTGGAAAGGACAGTAGAATTGCTCTCTGAAAGAAAAGATGTGGTGGGCTTAGCAACCAGGGAGCATGCATTCAAAAGTGGCATGGAATTGAATGGATCGAAGTTGTTCCCATTTGAGGTGGCAGTGCGTATTACTAGGGTAGATGATGCATTGCATTGGACCGGAGAGATTGTAGAAGAACGCCTTGGCATGTGTGTGGGCTTGATCATTTGTTGGCATCGGTCTTTGCTACGTGTAGTGGCAGTAGAACCTGATATCACAGGTGTCCAAGGTGACATTGGATCACAGATAGCGCCTATACAAGTGATGGCCCCTAAATTTGATTTTCCTGAGTTCATCAACATACCAAGATTCACCCAGAGGTCTCGACGCAGTAGTCATGCTTCAAACGCCATTGATGAAAATTCGTCGTTTTCCCAGCCTACTCCTTCAAACATCCAAGATTTGTCCCATGTAGATGGATTTGTTTACGTTAGACCAGCATGCCGTCCCTATTCCATGCAAAATAGGAGAAGAAGAGTTTCAAGAGAGCCATCATTGACAGAAGCTGCACCATCAAAGATATCACTTAGAAGCGTGCAAATTGCAATAGCACAAGGATGATGCAAACACAATTGTTTGAGGGACGTTCCAGCAAGGTATCTATTGGACATGCGATATAATGCATGGAGTAATGAGTTTTCAGTTCGAAGTACGTGGATGAGACAGATGCTGGTTTGTTTTTACACAAGGACGAAAGGAACTCGTCGAGACAAGTTTGTAACAAAGTTAGATGGGAAACAAGTTTGCAATGCTTGCTACGCTCTTGGGGTTGGATATTCACAAAGGCGCTTTAAGCAATTGAAGAAGGACTGTCTAATATATGGAAGAGTGACATCGATTCACGGCAATACCCTTTCAGATTCGATAAGAGAGAGTACTAGAATGTCTGCAGCAGAGGCTTGTTTTAAATCGTTTGTCGATGAAGCTGGTTGTCCTCAACCTCATCGTTGTATTCGCCGTAAGAGTGACAACGAAGTGGTGCCTCTCATTCTCCTTCCTATGAATACAGCCAAATTTGATGTATTCAATTACGTGAATGAGGAGGTCAAGAGAATTTGTAATGGAGAAACCATTTCTATGAGTTCATTCCGGAGGAAGTGGCGCATCAAGTATCCCCACGTTCAGGTACCTCCATTCTCGAGATTCTCAAAGTGTTATCATTGTTGGGAGTATAAATGTGCCATGAAGGGAACCACCAATGCGGATGCAAGGATAAAGATAAAGGAGTTGTTTATGTTGCATCTGCGCAATCAGATGGAAGAACGTAGGCATTATTGGATATTCAAGAGGTCGTGTTATATTAGCCCTGATTTGTACATGTGCATCATAGTGGATGGCATGGACCAAAACACAACCATGGTACCGAGGATGCGTCAGACTGTGAAGAACATTGAACACCGGTTTGTGAAGACCCATCTGTGTGGTGCTCTTGTACATGGCATTGGTTTATATTGCAACGTGTGGTTTGGGGCTCACCACAAACACGATAGCAATCAAGTCGTGAGTACATTGTTGTACGTCATTGGAAATGTGCTGCGGAGGAGGGGCTTTTTGCCACCAACACTGCGAATTCAGGCCGACAACTGCACGCGTGAGAACAAAAACATTTACATGTTTGCTCTATGTGCTACATTGGTGGGATTGGGGTTTTTTCAGGAGGTGGAACTATCTTTTCTTATAGTAGGCCATACCCACGAAGATATTGATCAACGCTTCAGTTGTATATCAAATACGTTGAAGAGGTCGGACGTGGACTCGTTGAAGGAAATGATTAGTCTTATAGAACGAGGAACATCTCCTACGGTGGCATTTGTTAGCGCTCGGCTGCTAGAGAATGTATGGGATTGGAAATTGTTCATAACTCCTCACTTACTGACAGGTCAGGATTCATTGGTGGACATAACATTTCCGCACCACATGCGATTTTATATGGACAATCATGAAGGGACTCGTGAGGTTCGAGTACAACATAAGCATTATTGCAAGGATCCATGGGGACCGGAGGCAGGGACAAATAGGGATGAACGACCATCGTTTGCGGAAGTATTTGCAGCGGACGAACGGGAGTTGAAGGCGTTGGATGACTTCATTGCATATAAGCAAAGGTGCATTCAAAGGTTGCAGCATGAGGACAAGAATTGTGAGGCAAAAGTAGAGGCTGAAAGATTGAAACTCTATTTAGCTCAATTTCCACACAAAGATCGTAGCAATGAGCATCGTACCTCACCATTTTGGCCTTCAGAGTTCTCCAACACTAGACCTACAGGGAGCGCATCTTTGGATGTAATGGTTGGTGCAAGTGAAGAAAATCGCGAGGTAAATGTCGTAGAGCAGGTAGTGGCCATGCTTCCAAATGCCGAGGCTCGAGGATACTTTGGTTCTCGTAGAGGAAGACCGTCTAATCAAGCAGTGCATAGGGCACAACAAACAGAGCGCAACTATGTTGAGGAACGCGCCGAAGAAGGAGCAATGTATGAAGGTAATCACGACCTATTTCCACCATTTAATCCACAATCTGATATCCGTTGTGGACAGTTTGTAGCCTTGAGTGTTGATCGAGCAGAGATAGAAGGCGGTGTACCATTCTATGTGGGGAAAGTGATTGAGGAAGGAAAAAACGGATGGAGACTTAAGATTAAAGTTTGTTGGTATTGGCCCATCATCCAGAGGGGGGTTACTGATGGACATGGATCTTCTGCACAACGATATGCGAATTGCATGGATTCATTCTGGGAGCCATCTGGGGAGAGCCATAGTTGGGTAGAGAAACATGCATGCATTTTTTCATGGGTAGACACACTAGAAAGAACCATGTCCGGGGCCAACGGGTGCAGAAAGCGCAATGTATTTGGAGTGCAGGTTGAAAGCAGGATTCGCATTCTTCAATCGGCAAAGGCTCACATCCTATAATATATTGCAATGCAAACCGAAGCTATCGATGACGACCGTTTGCAAGCAGCCCTAAATTCTATGGAGTAGATAGTGTGCCTTTTTTAGAGTATACTAGTTGTGTATGGTAATTGATATATAGTATATATGTAAGAGTAGTATATTCTAAGGGTGATGTAAGACGTTATGTCATTAATCCTTTAGAGTAAAGTTGTGTTTACTATCGGTGCTAAGTCCAATTGTTGAAGCATCTATATTTAGTTTTCACCATTGTATGCATTATGTACTATGTAGAATATCTTTTAATCAACTGCCAACCCTTGCAAAAAGTATGTTTTTTTGTAATTACGTCTGTTTATATACTACAATTCTTCAAATCTATCTTTGGAATATTGTGAAACTATATTAAATACACATTTATCTAGTATTAACGAGGGGCCACCATAAATTAGTTGAAAATGCCAAAAATCGCTTCCAATATGAACAACCATAATTGTACATAATATTGTTGCAGAAGCTCAATTTTTTTTCCTTAGGAAAACATTTTTTTTCTTTGATTTTTTTTTTTTTTCCAATTTTGCCACTTTTGTTCGCAATGGCCGCCGTTGTACCCAAGTGCACTTTTAAATGGCCAAGTGCATAATTGCTTAATTGCGTGTTAACTATGACAAATGGCTCCCCCAAAGAAACCTCTCCCCATGGCATGACCACAACATATCCACACACAACACCGAAATATTATCACAATACCACCAAAGAATCCAAAATAAACACTACTCAGAAATCATTCAAACCCATCACGCCCAAGAACAACCTCAAGACACAAGATCAATCATCCCACCCATTATCATTCCGCTCCTAAACATCTATACATCGGAACGTAACCCAGAAAATGATATTCTTTCAACGTCCAACATAATTAAAATAGACAAAGATCAAGCTTATCTCTACAAATAAAATTGTAGACACTTGATCACCATCCCCACCACTAGACTCCAATGGTTATGGAATCAATACAATATAAAACTACAAACCCCCACACACATAGAACCGCTCACTCAACCATTTGAAACTGAAATAATATGGCTATATCAAAGATACAAATATCGAATCCCAAAAAATGACCCCCTTAAAAATGCACAACACACAATTTCCACACCCATTCTAGTATCACTAATCATAAATTTTAACGTTCAACAATCATATCTTTCATCCCCCATCACATGCTCCACTAAGCTAAAAAAATTCTACTCACCCTTCGAAAGAGAAAACATCTGGCTCTCTAGGAAAGGCTTTCGACCACAAATGGATAGGTAATGGTACTGCTCACCCCTACAATGAGGAGAAAATAATACAAACACTACACTGGGCATGCCTTGCAGCCAAACGTGACCCAAACCACACTACTACTCTCATCATCACACTTGACAATAAATGGTACCAAAATTTAAACCCTCATTTAGGCCCATTCCCAGACTCACATATCATTGCATTATTTGAAGCAAACCTGATACCATATGAAGAGCCTAACATTCCACCCAAACTCAAAAAGCCCCATCTCGAACCATCTATACTACAAATAATATGTGTATACCATCAAAACCAACCCATTAGCACTCAAGAACAACTAGACGCGCTCACCTCCATAACGAACACACTAAACATACAAAGAATATATACAAAAATAGCCCCACCTACCCCCGCCTATAGTCCAGTTAACCGCAACAAAAAATGGTCTAAACTAAAATACACCACTAATACACTAAACTACTGTCGTAGTACGCGTTGGCAAGTATTCACATCTTAACACAAAAGAAACCCTAAGGTATTCGTTCCCACAAAGAATCCTCGTGAACTACAACGACTAACAACAAGCCTAATTCTATACAATACTATACATACCACAATAATTACATAACAAGATAGAGAAAGAAAGATAAACTACAAGGGTTAGGCTTAGTTACACCAGATCTTTATTCCCCGTTACCAAAAGGGAGGGAGGTATCCTCACAGCGGTCCTCACTGCGGTCCTCATTGGATTCGGACGGGCATGACTTTACACTATGTACACTATAGACATCCAGGTACTTTTAATATCCGGAGAATGTTTATCACCATGAACGATGGTTCATGGATTCCAAGAGATTTTAGTGTTTGCATGGGTAACGACAATTCTTCCTCACGATCTCTCCAGTCACTACTACTCGCTAACTTGGGATGGTGGTGGTTTCGCTGGGCTTCTCCCGCAAGGGGGAACAAGGCTTGGGCTTTAAGGACTAACACTACTTCTGGGGCAAGTACGTGGTTTATCTACCTACCCTTCGAGCTGTTAGTCCTTCCTTTACCTCAGAATCGGCTAAAAGAGTATTATCCGGTGGATATCACAAAGCCATCTCCTTAAGGGACAACCGACTCTACTCCTTTTCTTTAGTGAACGAAGTCCTCCTCCTATTACTTCAATGGGTCACCGCGCAAAGGGGTTAGTTGGATCTCCTTCCTTCTCTCAAGATAATCCGAGCTATTAGAGTAGTTCTGGGCTTACTGCCCCTTAGGGTCAAACCAGTCTACTCCGTCCTTAACACGAACGCTAAGGTAATGTCACGCTCCTATGGATCAACCTATCCGACTAAAGATTGATGCAGCCGGGATCTAGAGTACGTCCTCACAATCGGTGACATGCTACCGCCAATAGGTCACACAAGACATATCAAGACTCCTTCCTCACCCGTCACTCCCCCTTTGTCCTCCCCTAAACACTTGTAATTTCACCTGTTATTTCCATCCACACGGACTATTCTACTTGATAGAACAAGGAAATAATCACAAATGTCAGAGTTAGAGTCACGCCCGACTAACAATCTACCCGTCTCACCTGTTATTCCCATCCACCCGGACTAATCTACTTAATGGAACAAGGAAACAATGACTTCGACGGCTAGTACGGACTTGAGGAGTGGACTACTTGAAATGGTACTCACAATCATATAGAATCCGAGCTCTCCAACCATAGAAGGTTTTCTGAGAGCGTAGGTTTAGAATTAAACTGAAAGCAAATACACACAACAAGCAGTGAAGAGAGGTGCCAAGAGGCTCCTCACTTATAATGCATCAAACACACACAAGCGTCCAAAAGCAAAGGATGCCTTCTACTAAAGCTGGCACCATTAACTACCTTTGACGGCACGACCACCGTCCTACCAACTCTATGTGCAAAGTCAAAGGCATCTAAATACAAATCCCAAGGCAAAACCAAGTCAAATCCACGTTCAACTCGGGGGCAAGTCCGAGAGTGAACAATAACCTACAAACTAAGAATCTGACCCTACTTCCGGGTCAATACTTCAAGTCTTCTCTTCTCTTCCCTCCTCTTCCGCTTCTTCGCGCTCTTGCTCGAAGTCGGGTGGGCCGCGGCCTTCGCGAGCGTTCCAAGAGGGGATAACAAATCTGCAAATGAAGAGGGTGCCCATCTGGCCATAGATGACCGAGGCAAGCCTTCCATCAAAGTCAACGAGGCATCCGGGCCACCTGGAGTGAGTAGCACGGAAGTAGTGCCCTGGTGGGGCTCAGACCGGGCCGGAAGGACCGGTATCAGGCTCGGAGTTCCAATGAAGACCTCCTAAACGGAGGTGTGCCCCAACTTGTCCTCAGTTCGTACTGGAAGGTGCAAGTAAACTGAACTCTCACTGGTGGTCTTCCCAAAAGGAGACATGCCCTACAAAGGAGCAACGATCGATGTAGTGCGAACGGGGTCTCCAAGGAAAAACTGGCGAGGAAGAGCCATGCGTGAAGGCTCCATCCTGGCACCCGTTGTCGTGTAGAGAGTCTTTGCTTCAGGAAAACGTAGGGTTCTTGGCTGCGTTTAGTTTAGAGAGAGAAAGGGAGAATATGGAACATATAATTTTGTGTTCAAGTCCATATTAATTCATAAGTCATCATTCAGCATACGAGAAAGGCCTCCAATCTTCAACTTGTATAATAAAACTCGATGTACATATAATAAGACATGATATAGATGTCTTGTAGAACTTGTCTCCCAAAAACTTAACTCAAAACATTAATTATCCTTAATATAAATCAAGCCTTAATTAAACTCTGATTAAATTAACTAATTTCACTTAATAATAATTAAATAATAGTTAAGATAATTATATTTAACTAATATGATTAACCTTAATTAATCCACTTAATCTTAGTTAAAATAATTAATTATAATTAGACTAGTTAATCTTACTTAACACAATTAACCTTCATTAAGATAATTAATTCCCTAATTAACCTCAATTTCACATACCCTTACCCTTATATATCCTAACCACTTCATACCCTTCTCCTATATATCCTTACTCCCTTTGAAATCATTTTTCTAACCTCACATTAAGTATAAACCGAACTCAAACTCTCTTTTAAAATCTTGATTACCTTTCTAATTCAAAATACCACTACGGTTTCATACAAACTTGGAATGAGACGTGCTATAGCTACTTGAAAAGCTACTAAAATACACCACACACACACCAAATTTCACCTTCAAAAACTCATCTGGCCAGCCGCTATGTGCAATCAAAGTTACTTCTTACAAAAACTCAAGTCAGCTGACCCCTCTTCTTTCAAACTAGTGCTATAACTTCACAAAAGCTTGAAATAGAGCATAAAATAGCTCTTTGAAAAACTATTTACAGTGTACAAACACTCACTAAAGATGTCATTTAGATATACTTTGTACAACTTGCTACAAGGCTTCAAACCTACTGCTCATGAAAACATGGGGCAGCAGACCCCCTTGTATTTGGCAAGGCGCCGTTCACTCATACTTTTAGCTCTAAGACCAAGTGATAGCTTTATAAAGAGCTAACAACAAGGTCTACAACATACTCAAAATCCAAAACAAACTAAAACAAAAACAACCAGAGAGAGCCCCCGCAGTCCAGCCCCTCTTCGATATGGAAGAACCCAACCCCCAAAAAGGAGGAAGGACCCAATCACAACTAACCTCAGCCCATTCAAAGGCCACATGGGCATCTTAAACCCCATTGATTGCTCAAATTCTCCCCTTTATCAACTCTTATCATCCCTCTATCCCTTCTATTCTTTGTATTTTTAAACACTAACTACCTAGTCATCAATCTAAAGACCAGGTTTCTTCAACAACAACAACCAACTACAAATATATGAAGAAAAATAACAACAAATGGTCTCAACTTCAGCCCCTAGATGGATTAAACATGTAAAAAAACAAGAATCTCACGAAGAATAGTAGTAATGTAATTTGTTCGCCTTTATCTACCCAAGTGTCTGAGCGGGCCTTGAAGCCAAAGACGGTGACCAAAGTCATTGGACAAGCGGGTTATCATTTGACCTTCGTTAGTGTTTTGAAAACACCATTCAAACACCACTTGATGACCTTCGATAAGCACATCTCCAGCCTCCAAGACGATTACTAAAGTTCTTGACTCCGGTTGCAAACTTCTTAAACTTGTCAAAGGAACTTGTTGAGGATCAAAAGCGGTATGTGGTTGAACACAACGCTCAGAAGGTCTTGCTTCCTCTCGCTCACGCCGCCTTGATGTTGATGGTTGAGAAAACTGAATTAGATCATCCGGTGAGTGAGCTAAAGGAAACTCCCAATCATCAGGGTCTTGAGAAGCCATACTATCAACCTATAGAAACTAAGAAGAAACAATCAAAACTAATAATGACCTGAAGTAATACATAA
Organism: Bryoerythrophyllum caledonicum; assembly: GCA_963971425.1. NCBI lineage: Eukaryota > Viridiplantae > Streptophyta > Bryopsida > Pottiales > Pottiaceae > Bryoerythrophyllum > Bryoerythrophyllum caledonicum. The sequence continues at coordinate 23,474 of CAXARX010000446.1, read as the reverse complement.
GGCACGGCAACCATCTACCTTTTATATGTTTTTCGATAACTTCATCAAGAAGCTTGCCTTCCCTAATATTAACTCAATGACATTTCTCTAATAGTAAACGGTTAAGCAAATTTAAATAGCCATAGATGCCTTTCCATCTAAAAGATGGTCCACAGTAAGGTCAAATTAAGAAACAAACGGCTTATCTGTAGCAGTATAAGACTATTGCGGGCTCGATGATAATCGCCAAGTTGTAGACTTGGTTGGCAGTTAGAGCCCGTTTGTTATTCGCCGACTGATTCCGAGTTCGAGTCTCATTGAACTCGTTGAACTGTTCGGGCGGCTGTGGCTTGGCACTTGCTAGTGAGAGCAGGAAAATAAACAGCCAACTGACCACCTACCTACCCCTAAGCTAGAGTGACAGATGTAGTACATCCAAGCTAGGCTAACAAGCTCCAATTGTTCCCACATTGAATTAAACTGTAGGTCACTCTACGACCACATTTTTTGTATCTATATTATTTTTTTACATACTGTAGTTATTTACATCACGACATTGTGCGCTCCTTCCTCACGCTTTGTACCTGTGTGGTGATATTTGAAGGGGAGTGATAAGCAGTGACTCCCACAAGTAGAGTCCGTGAAGGCAGAACCGGGCTATCTAGATCAATCACACCCTTCCCCTTTGGAAGGCCTTGGTCACACGGGTCTTGCCTCTCCGAATCAGCCTCGGAACCCGAATCGCCATCTTTGTCCACGCCATCAAAATCCTCCACGATCTTGGGCATGATGTGGGTGAGGTTACTCACGAATATCCTCATGTTAGCATAAGCTGTCTACAGCTTCACTGTCTGCTCCACCATGAAAGCAATTACCCTCTTGCTGGAGATATGGCCATCTCTCTCCAACTTGACATCGAACATCTTGGCCTTCAACATTGCATCTGCTGGAAAGTGCAAGGCTTGCTCCACTTGCTGTAACGCTGATGCTAAGGCATTGACTTGGAGACATGCCTCCTTCCAACCCTTCTCTGCCTCCAATGCCCGACTCTTCACCTTGGCCATGCTGAGGTTGAGCCGGTCCACCTTCTGCTCCATGATGCGGAGGTCACTAGCACCTCCCATCTTCTCCTTGATTGCTGTCACCAATCCATGGCTAGGTAGATTGCCCAACAAGCCACTCATCTGCCCCAAAGTCCTATCCACGTCGTCCACATACACCCGAAGAGCCTCTACCAACTCAGAGGCCTTGTAAGTCTTATCTCCGAGTAGAGTTGAACTGGTGGCTGTTGCTCGAATAGCTGCTCGGGTCCGTGTGGAAGGAGCTCCACCTTGTTGCTGCCTCTGTCGCTTGGGGGGTGGTGGTGCCTCCTCCTCTGACTGGGATGCACTGCTCCCTCCCTCCGATCCTGGCTCGTGCTCCGACTCCGTTCCCTCGAACTTCCTCAACATGAATTGGGTTCCATACACCACGTCTTCGTCCTGAGTGGTCTCCTTGAAGTGGTGATAGAGATGGATCAAGAATGGACAGATGGGAGAACGCCTGGTGCTCCCCACACTCTTGGCCAACCTCAGCACTACCTCCTTCACGTTGATGGCCAAATTCACCGTCCTCTCCCCTAAGTAGGCTCTATACAACGTGTTAGCCAAAGTGACAGTGACCCGAACCTCCCCTTGGCATACTCCTCCTTCTTCAAACTCGTCTAAATCGCGCCCTGGCGTGGAAATCCGTACACCTCTTGCCACTTCTCCATGGTCCACCGTTTGGGGCAAGGGCGGATATTATCTCCCTCCGGCTCTGGCAAGGGGTCCTCACGCATCTCCTGCACCTTGGACTCGATACAAAACCGCCAGGAAAACTCGAGAAGAGAGAGACACCCCATGCGGAGAAGGTCCTCTTTGAGCTCTTCAAGAGGATCCTTCGGGACAAGACGAGAGATATCCCTTACCACTGAAAGAGCCATGCTTAAGTTAAATCCAAAAGATAGTTGCTGGCTCTACTTGCCCTAGTCGCCTTCCTTTCACCACCATGGCCGTCGAGCTGCAGTCCGTGTGTACTCGTTGAGTGTTGCTGTGGGTGCGTCCTGCTCGCCGTGTGGGGATGTTGGTCCTCGTCCTGGCCGTGTAGGTCCTGCTGGTTTTGATCCTCGTGGTGAGGTCCTGCTAGTCTTGGTCGTTGTGGTGCGGTCGTGCTGCTCTTGATCGTCGTGGTGATGTAGGTCCTACTCGTCTTGATCGTCGTGGTGTGGTCCTGCTCACCCTTCCTCACACCGAATCTGCACCGCCTACCTCACTGTCGTTCCTGTTTGGATGAGGTCCGCGCACCCCTCTCGCTACCTTCCAGGTTCTGCACCGCTCCTCCTTCGTGATCGTCCGCGCACCCTTCGCTGCTTTAGGTTGTTGGCGTTGCTTCCGCACAAGGTTCCTCACAGTCTCACCTTGGTGAGGTCCGCACTAGGTTCCTCACCGTCTCCGCCTTGGTGACGTCCACACAAGGTTCTTCGTTTTGTCTCGAGAGTTTTCGCATCTGCTGGTTTTCGCACGTGGTGGTTTCCTTTACAGCCTCCGCACACAGATTGCGGAAGAGGTCTGTCACCGACCCGGGTTGGTGCAGTCCTACCGAGAGCTCCTCTCCCTCACGGATTCGAGGTTCCGCACCGAGGTCTCTTACAACCTCCCGCACTGCTCGCCGTAAGGTGTTGCTCGTCCTCGTCTGGCCTTGTAGGTCCCGCGCTCCCCTCGCTTACGCCGTGTGGTCTCCTTCCGGTCTCCAGCCGCTGCTGCGATTTCCGCCTTACAGGTTTCGTTCCGACTGCGTAGCTTTCCGTGCACCTAGCCACCGAGAGCTCCCGTACGTATTGTGGAAGAGGTCTGCGCTACTCGCTCCGCGAGCTCCCTCGCACAGATTTCCGCACATGTGCTTCTCACTAAGTTCTGCACCTGCTCCGCGCACAGGCTCCGCGCACATGCTCCGCACACAGGCTCCGTACACAGGTTCCACACACAGGCTCCGCACATTGACTGCCGGGCTTCTGCAGTCCGCGCACTTGCTTGCCTCCCGTACTGCCCGCCATAAGGTGTTGTTGGTCCTCGTATGGCCGGGTAGATCCCGCGCTCTCCTTGCTTAAGTCGTGTGAGTGTTGCTGTGGGTGCGGTCCTACTCGGTGTGTGACCTTCTTCGGTGGGTCCCTCCCATCTACTCTTTGTGGGTTTCCGCACTACCTTCCTCACGCTGGTTTCCGCACCACCTTCCTCACGTTGGTTTCCGCACCACCTTCCTTACTTGATGGGTTGACTTCCAGCTCCTCCTGGTCCTGCGGAGCTTTCCATCCTAAGCTGAGGTACCCGGTTGCCTCCGGTTGAGGTTGATCGGTTGCCTCAGGCTTGGGAATCGATGGTGAGGTTCTAAGTTAGGTTCGGGCCTTAAGGTCTACTTTATCCCTTTTAAGGATCCTAGAGTAGCCCTTTATTCCCTAAACCTTAATTCTATCTAGCGGCTAATTTTGGCATAACTAATTCGTCAAACTAAACTAATTTGTCCAAGTTAATCATCTCTAACTATCTAACTAAAAAAAATTAAAAATTCGTGGTACGACAACTACCACGAAATACCTCCTCCCCTCCCTAACTATCAAATACGCACCCCCCCTAAATTTGACCCAACATTTTGCTACTACACAGATGGGTCCTTCAAAGAACCAGAAGAAATTACCCTTGGAAACTGGCGAAGAGAAAAAACTGGATATGGAATATACAACCCTATTAAAGAAATAAAATTAGCCAAAAGACTCCACGGGTTGCAAAATATCATAAGAGCAAAAATGATGGCCATCCTCAAAACATTAAAAACCATCACAACAAAATACGCCAATGAACCAGCACACATATTTACCGACTGTATTAACGTACTTTATCTAGTAAATATCCAAATAACACACCTACCACCCATAATTGTCACCCGGACCAAACCATATTGATGTCCATGATCCAAATGTTACAAACTCACACACAAATCACAACCCTTTACAAAGTCAGAGCACACACCAATATAGAAGGAAATGAACAAGCTGATAAACTAGCAAAAGAAGGTAGAGAAAAATCACACAAAAATGCCGAACACACATAAAAACATGCCCATGCTACCCCTTACTACTTCCAAAAAGAAGATTGGCCCTCTGAAGAAGCCACCTCCGATTCTTAAGCAAATATCCCATCAGATTCTTAAGCAAATATCTCAATAACAAGACTTTATCAATGACCGGGATCTAATCTTAGAAAAACTTCCCAACACTGAAAAATGGACAGGAAACAATAACATAGACAACGAACTATCTACAAACTTCTGGAAAAACCCCACCATATCCAACTCAAAAATAACCTGCCTTATCAAATTCCACACCGCCCAATATATGGGTAATGCCTGAAAACACTCTCCTTTGGTATTGAAAGATCCCCATCCATTACATGCCCCATATGCCCCTCCACAGACCCGGACACATGGCTTCACGTACTACTTAAATGCCAAAACCGACACATATACTCTCTAATCGTCAAAGGACATAACAAAGCACAATGGGAGATTCGGAAATTATTACCACCTATACCAAATCCTGTTGTTTTATACTCATGAATGCCGGAACCTTTAACAACAATCCGCAAGAAAACACGGTTCCCTCCTGGCTACTCCCATGCACTTGTGAATCTCAAAGATGTCATTGTAACGCCAGACTCAAACTGGATATAATGTGCGTTAAAGGCCTACCTTATAATGACCCCCTACCCGACCATATAAACCAAGACCTCACCACTCAATTCATCGAATTCACATATTGCAATGACAAATTCTCCCCATAAATAATTACCAATTAAATCAAAAAACACCAGCCCCTTATCAATGATGTCATCGCACTCGGATGGAAAGTGGACCCCCTTGTGGTCATCACGACCGGTGTTCGTGCCACTACCTACACCCCATCTATGAAAACCCTTAAGGATACCTTTAAAATCCCCATTGACCCTATTAAAAATACCTTCAAAAACATTAATATCATTGCTATTCAATATGCTATGTCCATACTGCTACACAAACAAAAAATTGAAAACAACCAAACCCTCCAAGACATTCAAGACACCCCATAAAAACACACCTACCCTTCCTCACTTACCCTCTCACTCTTTGCATGCCAAGGACCTCCCTTGCAAACATCCTTTATCAAAAATGTTTTCCTCCCCTCGCCCCTCCCCTCCCCCCCTTTTTTCCCCCTTGCATTCGTTTCTTGTTATGGTCGGTTTCATTTGGTGTTGGTTTTTAGTTGCATAGTGTCTACTCTCGAGAGGGGGAAGTAGTTCCATACTGCTAATTCCTTGTCCGGTGGGCATGGTCTTAGTGGTGGTACAAGTAGACACTTTATTCACACCGGTCTCCTTCGTGGACCGGCGTTCTTCTTCTTCTGATACAGAGATGTCGTCGAACCAGTTCGCAATGCGTGTACGTTTCGAATTGCACTTCAATTTGATAAATATGGAAATGGGCAATTTTAGGGCTCAGGGTTTAGGGTTTAAGTCGTAACCTTCTCGACGCTCTTGGGTTGTCTCGTTCTGTTGTTCGTGCCTTCTTCCTTCCCTTGTGTATTGATCTCCCATTTGCTTCCACATTCTACTCCCCACCGATGCCCTTTGCTCTGTTCTATCACCTGTTTGGTGACAAACCTAATTCTTTCAGCTCTAGGATTTTGCGTTCTGAGAAACGGACATTTTCTTTTTGGGTTTGCTGTATTGTGAGAGTGTTGAGCTCGGTGATGATCATGTCTATACCCTATTCTGAAAGCCCTACGGTCTTGTGGAAATAATGAATCTGAGAATTCAATGCATCACTGAGATAGTAGACGTGTTTCGCGGACAACGTTTTTGTAGTAATTTTGTGCGTTTTCGTACAGGTCATGGATATTTCCATCATCGAGATATTTTCCGGTAGGCACAAAGAAGTACCAAGCTGGACTGATTTGGTGTGTCCATCAAACCCTTCCATTGACGTTCACCCTCAATGCATGCATCCTCTCCCCAGCTTGGGAAACTCTCGCCTTCACGGAAGAAGCGTAGATACATGTGCTTCGAACTCAACCAAAGGATATATCCCTCAAGCTTTGTACACTAAGCCAGGCAGTTTTGAGTACAAGCAACCGGACAACAGTGCTCAGGTGAATCTTTCTCGGCCTTTTGGCTAAGATCAAGTGTAGTATCTGTTCTTATCAGTTTAATATCTGATACAAGGCTCACCTAGCCTCATGATATTAATCTAATTTTTCTCGGGTGCGGGTCCATGAGGCAGCTTGCTGTCCGGATCCGCGAGCGTCGCCTTGGTATTTATTGGATCTCAAGAGTAGAGAAGATAGATTAAGGTGAGATATGAGTCTCTTAAATACAAAGTGTGTGCAGATGCACAGCAGTCCTTGGCTGCAAGGGAAGGTGTAACCTAACCCTAACCTAATGTAATGAATGTCTACAGTGAAGGTTTCGTCTAGTTACAACACCCTCCCTGAAACCGGAAGTGGAAGAAGTGATAAGAACTTGAGGCCAATTTACAGAAAGAAAAATTTATGGTACTACAAATGTGTTCTTTGGTTGTCGTTGTCAGAGCTTGCAGTAGAGTGGGTGCTACTGTATTGGAGGAGTTGCTTGCAGTTGTTGAATTTGATGCGTCCAAGTGCCTTTGTGAGCATGTCTGCAGGTTGTTTATCTGTTGGTGTACAGGTGATGTTGACCAATCGTTTGTTGACCATATCTCTGACATAATTTAGGTGTATTTCGAAATGTTTTGTCTTGGAGTGAAATTGCGGGTTGTCAGAGATCTTGATGGCACTTTGGTTGTCACACTGAATATTTGTTGGTTTGTTGGGGTCAAAACCAAGTTCTTGAAGTAGTACCCGTATCCACATTGCTTCTTTGGTTGCCTCAACCAATGAACGGAATTCAGATTCGGTGGACGATAAAGCTATACAAGTTTGTTTTTTTGTGTTCCACGTGACTGGTGTATTGTTGATGGCAAAAATGTAGGCGCCAGTGGATTTCCGCTGGTCAAGGTCACCACCCCAATCTGCATCACTGTATCCAATGAGTTCGATTTTGTCCTGTCGGGAATAAAATAGACCTTGTGATGTTGTTCCACGGATATAGCGTAAGATGTGTTTGGCAGCTTGGAAATGGGCGAGTTGCGGGGATGAATTGAACCTAGATAGTAGGTTAATAGGATATGTAAGATCGTGTCTTGTGGTGGTTAGGAAAGAGAGTTTACCGATTAATGATCGGTAAGTGGTAGGGTCAAAATTTGGAGTGCCAGTTTGACTTGAAGTAGTGAAACCGGGCGGTAGGGGGGTTTGTGTGGGATTGCACTCTTGCATCCCATAGTCTTCTAGTATGCTTTGAGCATAGGTGGCCTGATGGATAAGGATGCCTCGGGATGATATGATAAATTCTATTCCTGTGAACTTGGTGAGACTGCCGAGATATGACATCCTGAATCGAGCCATTAAATTTTTTTTAAGCCAGGCGATCATGGTTTTGTGATTTCCGGTGAGTAATAAGTCATCGACATAAAGTATGAGTATGATGATGAAATTGCCTTGTCGAAGTAAATATAGATTGTTGTCGGCGTGAGATGGTTGCAGTCCATGTTTTTTAAGCCAACGGCTTATTTTTCGGTTCCAATTGCGGGCGGACTGTTTCAATCCATATAATGAACGATGTAGCTCGCAAACTAAATCCTCTTTTCCTCGAATTTTGTGCCCAGGTGGTTGATGCATGTAAACTTTTTCCTTGAGGTGACTGTTGAGATAGGCAGTTTTTACATCAAGGTGGTGTGTTTCCCATCCAAAAGTGGCGGCTAGAGCTGTAGCAATTTTAATTGTGTTATACTTGGCAACGGATGCAAATGTTTCGTTGTAATCAATACCTTCTCGTTGTTGGAATCCTCGTGCTACAAGTCGAGCTTTATAGCGTTCAGGTATGTCACCTTGAACTGGTTTTAGTTTGAATATCCATTTTGAAGTGATGGCTCTGTGTCCGACGGGTAGCTTTGTCAAAGTCCATGTTTTGTTTTCCTCGAGGCTATCCAGTTCTTCTTTCATGGCTTGTGTCCAATGGGGGTCTTTCAAGGCATCTCGATATGTGAGCTCAGAATCTTCAATGGTTCCAATGTATCCGTCGAGTCTCGTGGAAGGTCGCCGTATGCGGTTTGAGCGTCGCAATGATGGGGTTGGTTCAATAATTTTGGGTGGAGGTGGAGAATGATACTCGGGTGTAACGGAGTGTGATGGAGCATCATTGGATGGAAGTTGGGATATTGTTGGAGGTTCCTGTGGGATGGATATGGCAGATGGTATAATATGGGGAGTGGATGAGACGGAGGTCGGGATAATTACCTTGAATTGGTCACATATATGGTCGATTTGTGTGGTCATATTCGGGTGGGTATATCCAGATTTGTCTTCATCAATTTTGATGTCTCGTGATATGATGATGCGTTGTGTTTGGGGGTCATAACATCGATATCCCTTGGTCGATTCGTCACGTCCCAATAGTATACATTTTGTTGATTTTGATGACAGTTTGTGTCGTTTTTCTTTTGGAATATGTACGTATACTCGTGTGCCAAATGTTCGAATTTGAGAGACATCGGGTTTGTTGCCGGAGAAGGCTTGTTCGGGGGTCGTGTTGTTCAATGCTCTTGTCGGAAGTCGGTTTGTAAGATATGCTGCGGCTTTGATTGCTTCTGACCATAAGTGTTGTGGTAAAGAGTGTTGAAAACACAAGCACCTTGCCATTTCTACTATGGAGCGGTTTTTTCTTTCAGCTACTCCATTGCTTTGAGGAGTATAAGTTTGTGTGAATTCATGGTGAATCCCGGAGTTGATGAGTAATTCATCAAATGCTTTGGATGTGTACTCCGTTCCATTGTCGGTGCGGAATTCTTTGATACGTTTGCCAGTCTGATTTTCAAGACGATTTTTGAATTTTATAAATTCGTAAATGACTTGGTCTTTGGTCTTGATGAGAGATATCCATAATTTTCGGCTATAATCATCGATAAATGTGACAAAATAGCGTGCTCCGGAGATGGATGGCCGTTTGAAGGGTCCGCATACATCACTATGTACTATTTGAAGTACTTCCGTTGTGTGTGGTGTGCTTGTAGGGAAGGTTTTACGGCTCTGTTTACCTTGTTGGCATGTGTCGCATATAATGTCGACATATGGTAGACGTGGCAATCCTTTGACAATCCCTGATTTTGACATAATGTGCAGGGTTTTGAAATTGATGTGCCCCAGCCTTTGATGCCATAGTAATATTTTGGCTTTGATTTTTTCATTGGGTTCTAATGCATTGAGTTCCGGCCATATTGTGGTTTCTAACTTATATAGCCCCTTGCCTTGCATTCTAGTCCCATACCCAATAGTTTCTTTGGAATAGCTATCTTGGAGTATAACCCCTTTGTTGTGGAATTTCACATGTATGCCCTCATCGGTAATACGTCCCACGGATAAAAGATTGCGTTGAATACCCGGCACATACAAAATATTTTTAAATTTCTTGGTTTTTCCTCCGGAGAGAATAACATTCATAGTGCCTTTGCCCTTGACTTTGTGTGGCTCACCCCCCGCGGCTAACATTTGGCTACTACTAGCATATGCTTGCACATCGCTCAAAAGGCTAAGGTCCCCCGTAACATGATGTGTTGCCCCGGAATCTAGTACCCATGTGGGCTGTGGTTTTTCTGCCATGTTGGTTTCTACCTCACAAATATTTGTCTCACACATATATGCCTCTAAGATGCTTCCTGCACTCTCATTGCCACTGCTGGTGGAGTCAGATTCGGATTTAGGGTTTTTACCTTTGGAGATAATGTTGGCATGTCCATGTGGGCGGCGTTTGAGTTTTCCTTCCAAGGTTTTCACTTGTTCAATAGCCTGGCGTAATAGTTGACAATCCCGCTCAATATGGCCTTCTTCTCCACAATAGTTACAGATCCAGCTCCCTTTTGAGCGTTCCCCACGTGGGTTCCCTCGTGCTCCTTGGAAATCACGCTGGTTGCCTCGGGAGCTCCGCCGGTTCTCCTGTGGCCATTGGCCGTCGCCGCCTCTTGGGCCGTAAGCTTCCCCAGCTCTGTAGCTGTCTCCGCTGCGCCTGCCACTCTCCCCGCGCGTGCCGTCATTCTCCCTTCGCTGTGCGTACCGCATGTTCTCGCATGTTCGCCCTTCGCTGTGCGTACCACCATTCTCCCCGCGCGTGCCGCCATTCTCTCCGCGTGTGTTGTTCGGCCATCGCCGGTCGTTGCTGCGAGGTCTACCTCGGCCATCGCCTCCTACTCTACAGCTTGTCTTGTTAGGGTTTGCTTTCTTGAAAGCTAGAGCTTCAGCTTCGCCCTCCTTATCGGCGTCTAGCTTCAGCTGCAGTTCTTCATCAAGCAGCCGTGCTTCTATTTCGAGGAACGATGGTAGTTCCTCTCTGCTGGTTTGAGTCCTGCAAAACAACTTATACTCAGCAGGCAATGAGTTCAGTAGCAGTAACGTGCACAGATCCTCAGGTATGCCAACTTCCATGCTCTTCAACTGATCCATTGTGTCCTTCACGTCAGTCATGTACTGCTCCATTGTGATGGTTTCTTCCTTGCGAAGAGATACTAACTTTCTGAGTAGCATGAGACGACGAGATCCAGATCTTGACTGATATCTATCTTTCAATGCTGTCCAGAGAAGATGCGGGTCCTCGAATCTACAAACAACCGGCACAACTGAGTCTTTTACTGAATCAGTGAGTGCCTGCAATGCTATCCTTCTACCTTCTCTTTCTCTCTCAGATGCGGATCTAGATGGAGGCGTGATGCAGTAATTCCATACTAGGTGCCTCTCTAGAATCCGTTTGAGACGAAATGCCCACACTTGATAGTTGCCCAATCCGTCAAGCCGGCTTGATTCAGGGATTGAGATCTCTATCTCTCTCCTACTAGTGTGGTTTGTCTCTGATGTAGCACCTAGCATGTTTGATGTGCGTTCAGCTATTTCACTGATTACCTCATCTGTGTCCATGCCTCCTAGGTGCTACCGATCTATCTCTAGAACTATGACTTAGATCTCTGTAGATCTGAACCTGCGCTCTGATACCATATTGGATCTCAAGAGTAGAGAAGATAGATTAAGGTGAGACATGAGTCTCTTAAATACAAAGTGTGTGCAGATGCACAGCAGTCCTTGGCTGCAAGGGAAGGTGTAACCTAACCCTAACCTAATGTAATGAATGTCTACAGTGAAGGTTTCGTCTAGTTACAACAGTATTGCACTACTTCCTTGGCTGGCGCAGCCCTCTACCCTCCTCCGAGAGGCCCAATACAACTCCAAATCGGATGGCCGGCGTGGTCTTGCCACAAGCACCACAAGAGGTGATGCATGAGGTAAAAACCTGCACCGTTTCAACCACAACTGCACATTGCCATTGGTGCTGTGATCTCTCTTCGACCATTTGGTTATTTTTTCCCCAAATCTAACATGCCCTTTTGCATCTTCAATAACTTTCGTACCGTGAGTAGAGCATTGGTACCTAATAATGAAGCAAAAGGAGAAATTCTGATCATTTCCAACCATAAAGTTTTCTAAGAAAAAACACAAATGTAGCCTTGATATTACAAAAACCATACCTGTGAAACGCTCTCATCCACCACGGCTGGGAGTGGAACCTGCCGCTATTTGCCTGCCGATCCAAGCGCTTCCTGTCACGCAACCAGTGTCGAAACCTAAGGTTGAAGTCAGGCTCATGAGCAAGCAAACTTGTGAAAATCTACCTTTGTGGTGATGGCACCGTCGTCGTTGGAGTCAGCCCTCGCAACACGATGAGTTCGCCTAGACGTGTGAAGAAGCTGCACCCCTTGTCTCATGCCAATGCTGTGTCCGGTCAGCTTTAAGCAGGCTGCAGGTCGAATACCGACGGAAAGTCTTCTCGGGATTTGCATGCAGATCCTCACAGCATCTGGAAAGAAAGGTTTAGAGAGGATCATCTTGCTGAGAAACTAAACACCTCTAAAACTTCCTAAGGATGTTGTTGACCTGCATCACACTACATGACTTTCCTTAACGAAGCAGTGAAGAGACCATTTCGAAGTGAATTTTATTTTTTCTGAGGAGAATCCTTTGTTAATCAGACAAACGAAACCAGTCTCAGGGTACAGCTGCTTCGCACGGCAATGATTCATTCCAGTGAGAAATATGCCATAGGCTTTGGACGGGCATGTAGTGTATGCGGAGTACGTAATCAACCTGGGCAAGGGAAACAAGGAATACATTTCTAGGCCTTTTGGCTAAGATCAAGTGCAGTATCTATTCTTATCAGTTTAATATCTGATACGAGGCTTATCGAGCCTCATGATATTAATCAAATTTTTCTTGGGTGCGAGTCCATGAGGCAGCTTGCTGTCCGGACCCGCGAGCGTCGCCTTGATATTGCACTACTTCCTTGGCTGGCGCTGCCCTCTCCCCTCCTTGTTGGGGGATCCAATTCAATCCCAAACTGGATTTCTCTGGAATTTATTTACTCACACCAGCACCCCCAACTCACCTCGACATCAATACACCACTTCAAAACATAGCCCCAGAGGCAGAGGATGACACATACATAGTCCTTATCACCTGGTCGAGGACATTTGCAATTTCTGTGCAATGCTGAGTAGCATCAGAAAAGCACCGAAAGGTTTTGTGTATCAAGTTTAGAATTTATGTCCGCTAGCCCAGCACAAAATCACTTGAAAATCTCCGGGTTGCCCTCCTCTCATTTGCGCATCAATGCCTGTTATATGCCAACACTAACATCGACATTCCCAGCATTAGCTCATCACTGAACGTGAGGCCTGCTTTGATCAGGTCAGTTCCTTTCTCATTTGAGGTAGGTGGTGTACTGTACAATACTCTGTCGTGGTAGTAGTTTAGCGCCTGGTTTCCCTTTCATTTAGCTTTAATGCAAAGTTGTTGACATGCTGGTTCAATTTAATCCCCGTTATAGCTTGAAGAATTTTGGTTTTTCTTCAAGATGCATTGTCTGTGCTTTAGGGTTTCACCTTGATGACATCAGTCTTCTGGGGCTATGGAAGGTTGTAACCTTTCTACATGACCTAACTTTGCATTCAATTTGGTGCCCCCAACTTATCTTCAGATCTAGAAATACTCTGTTTTTTAGTCACTGAACATCACTTGATGAGTGTTTGGTTTTATCCGTATATGTACTATCTGATTATTTTTTAAACCTCCAATTTTCAAGGAATAGCATGTAGTATTCAGCAGCTCGTTATGGGTAAAGGATCATACGTTCTTATAGAGATTGACGAATTGTTTACCAAGGAAGTAGGAAGATATAAATTATTTTACATTACCGATGAATAAACTTCCGTGCAGTTTAAACAAATATTCAACTCTATCGAGTTAATCCTGCTGTTTAGCTACGGTTCATGCTTGCATATCCATGTAAAACTCTCATAAGCATCCAATAGTGCAAGGCAAAACCTCCGTGAAAGTATTGGGTTCTCTAAGTAGGACGATCTTCTTGAGGTGACGATCGTTCCGCTCTTCTCTTCTATCGGCTCCTTCGTCTCTATAATCAGATAAAATCACCTTAAACTTAGCTGCCAAGATTACACTTAGAAGACCCTTACGAGAGAGAGTATGGTGTTTTGGATTGATTCCTTTTCTAATATGTCATGTCCATTCCATAGAAGACTCTTACGAGAGAAAATGAACGGCTAGACGCTCCGACATTTCTGGTGAGAGGAGAGCAGTGACTTAGCCGCGAAAGTTGAGCTCATGGTCGGTGAGGAGTAGCTGGACTCACCGAGAGGCCCCTATGAACTTTGTTTTGCAACTGCTACGAGGTTTTGCTAGAAGGAGAGGAAGTGTTGAAAAGGGCTTAACCAGATCTGAGGTTTGGTGAGCAACTGGGAGGACTTAGTGTTAGATCAACTCGTGCAAGGATTTGAAGCGTGGGACATTGGTGTTGGGAGTTAGATCGGAAACTGGAAGGGACTTTTAGTGCTCTGCCGTCCAGATCTGTCGTGTTCTAGATAGATCCACCACCTCGCATGAAGTCACTGCAACTCTTCGATCCAGGACTACAGCAGCAAAGATTCGAGAACACGACAAACAAGCCCTGCTGTCTGGCAATAGCTTCACATCGATCCAGGCCACTTCTAATCTCTCACATTTTTTACTTTCTTGCGCTTACATTCTTTGTTTGTTTCTTTCTCATAGCACTTGTTAAGCGGAGAATTAAGATTAGAAGGCTCGGGTAGTAATTTTCATTTTTGGACACCGGATGAGTTTCTAGCTCTCCAGTGGATGAACCTGGCTAAGCGGATGATTTCCGTCCTGGACAGTTTTTCATCCACAGGGTTGGCCGGATAGAACGTGGCCAGACATATGACTTTCATCCAGCCCAGTGTTCATCCGCTGGATGACTTTTGTTAGGATTTGGTGCACATGGAGGGCGAGCTTGGAGCTGTCTCTGTCTCTCTTGCAACTTGGAACTTGGAGTTAGAGCTTAGATAGAATTAGGGTTTGAGGATTTAGGAGGTGTTTTGAGGTCACATTGAGTTGGAGAGACTTTGCCATGTACAAACTATGAGCTAGCCAATAAAATCCGACGTGATTTGAGGTTTTACTAGGTGTTTTGACTCTCGTGCAAATCAAGGTTTTTTAGGGTTTCTTAGGGTTTCTAGGGTTTATGTGAAAGAGAGTTTGTAGATCAACCTCCCTTTAACATTGGCGACCATGCACAGGTTTGAATCATGTGGCTCTTGCTACAAGGAGGCAACTAGGGTTTGAAGCTTTGAGATCTAGATCTAGGGTTTTGGAAGCTTGTTTTTGAAATTTTTGGTTGTTGTTGAGTTGCATCTTAGCTTTAGAGTGCCTCTCTACTCATTGCCCTACTAGGGTATTGTGGGTTTTTGCAAAAAATCCAACATTTCTGTTGTTTGAGAAAAAAGCGGAACTAGGGTTTCTACCCAATTTCTACCTAATCCCGGCGACAGTTCTGCCTAGTTTCTGCCTAGTCCTAGCGGCAATTCTGCCCATTTCTATAGAATTACAGGCCGTGGAGCTGACAGTCACCAGCCCCAGCGGAGTACTAGTAGCAACCCGACAGCGACTCTCGATCCTAACCCGGCAGTGATTTCACCAGCCAACGCAGTGATTTCGCGAGCCCCAGCAGTGACTCCCGGCAGCAACTCGGCAATGACTCCCGGCAGCAACTTCCGGCAGTGTTGCCCGGTCCGGCCATTTCCAGCAACGACTCCCGGAGTCCAACCTAGCCAAAGAGGTGCCCCGAAGCTGGAAAGTGCCTAGGAGCTGGAGGTGACTAAGCGGCGGCAAACGTTGGCATCCAGCAATACTACGTCCAAGAAAACTATTTATTCTTTCCAAATTTTTGAATTTATTTCGAAGTTTTTGTTTCCGGTCACACCTTAATAATTGGTGTTGACGTTTAGCGGAACTTTATTGACGTTTAGCGCACTTTTCTAGACGTTTAGCGGAACTTTCTTGACGTTTAGTGAACTTTTCTAGAAGTTTAGAGGCAGTTTCAGTGGTAGTTTTGGAGCCCGTTTTAGTGGCAGTTTTAGTCTATTCTATAGCGGGTATTGCTGGGCTACTCCGGACATCCGAGCGCTTTCAGTGACACCCGGAGACCCGAAGACTTTTCAGCTGCAGCCATCTCATCATTTCTAACGACACCCGGAGACCAGGAGGCTTCCAGCTGAAGTCAACCTGGAGTCCCAACCCGGCCGTCCGATCACTTCCGGTGACACCCAGAGACCCGGAGACCTTTTAGCTGCAGCCAGCCCAGAGTTCCAACCCGACCATCCGATCATTTCTAGCGACATCCGGAGACCAGGAGGCTTCCAACTGAAGTCAACCCGGAGTCCCAACCCGGTCGTCCGATCAATTCCGGTGACATCCAGTGTGAGCCGCAAAAATGGCTCACGGTGACGAATGGATCACGCAACGTACGCGTTGAGGTTAATAAGTAGTAGAAATGGGTTATCCAATTGGATTAGCCTATAATTTTTTATGAAAATGGCCAATTGGCCTTTTTCATCCACTAATTCTTAAATTGGGAGCCACATTATGGCAACCAAGATTTTTATGTGGTTAACCAAAAAATAAATAAATAAAAAATAAAATAAAATAAAAGGTTGAAAAAAATAAAACAATAGAAGAGTTAGAAAGAGAAGGGATGGAGAAGAATTTACCTCCTACCAATTCGGAAACTGCGAAGAAGCCATGGTAATTTAACCACGATAAAAATAGGAATGATAGTGAGGAGGAAGAAAAAAGAATGAGGCTTTAAAAGCCCATTAAAAAATAGTCAGAAAGGGTCAAAATGACTTGGGCAAAACCCCCACCAATCACTAATTCAATTGGGCATAACCCCACGCAAGGGGAATTCAAGTTGGGTGGAGTAGGTAGATTTAGCACCCTTGAATTAGTTAGATGGCTCACTTATTCTTGATCATGCGCACATCATGTGGCATAAGGTTAAAATATTAAGTAGAAGTATTCCTAGATTAGTGGTCACACCCACTAAGTTATTACAAGGGAGGCGCGGAATTATTTTAGTTATAGGTTAAGGTTCTTTATGGAGAAGGCCTTACTAGAGAAGAAAAAAGACGACAGGGAACGACGTAGGGAACACGAAGGGAGCAAGAAGCCTGGGGGTTACCCCCTGGAAGGACCCTCATTCGAAAGGACTGTGGAGAATGAGGAGAGTGGACTAGAGACTGAGCGAGAGAGCTGGAAGCCCCGGCCAGCAAAGAACGAGTGAATTAGGTTACACGATCACGAGCACCAGGGCGAAGACGAGCACGATCACGAGCACCAAGGGCGAAGACGAGCACAATCACGAGCACCAGGGGCGAAGACGAGCACGATCACGAGCACCAGGGGCGAAGACGAGCACGATCACGAGCACTAGGGCAAAGATGAGTACCAGGGCGAAGACGAGCACCAGGGCGAAGTCACCATGAAAGGGCAGAGGGTGAATTAAGCGGGATCAGGGAGCTCCTTCCTCTCTCGAACTTGTTCACTATTCCCTTGTTGCATGTGGTAGGAAAGAACCCTAATTATACTGTCTACAACATCGCATGGAACCGCTGCCCAATTTTAAAGAGAATTAGGGTTTGATAAACCTAAACACCGGTCTTGAATAAATACAAGGAGTTAAACGCAGTGGGCAGGATGTATGGCAAGGTGCATGAGTAAGATTCCTGAATGTGAATGTGTACGATGCATGCATGTTGTGTATGGTGCATGACTTAAGTAATTGTGTGTGTTGAGTATTGTGATGCTGGTCACATGGCTGTAAGTCCAGATTTAATTCGTTTGGTTAATTGAACGTTGCCATTGTGTTTAGCACAAAAAACTAGTGAGGATAGAAGAAGAAAACATGAAAAACGAAGTTGTAATCAAGGAGATAAGGGGAACATAAGTTTTGGAACCATGAATCCGGTCTGTCTGCTGTCCACTGCTGTCAATGTTGCATTTTGGTCTAAACCTGATCTTGAAGAGTCTAGTCAAGTTCATAAGGTCGAGTTGAACCCATCTAAGCCAAAAAATGTTGAAAACGGAGCCTTAAGGCAAAACTTATGCATGTTTGAAGTTTGGACATAAGTTAAGGCTAAATTCAGCCATAACAACACCAATTGTTCACTAAATCCCAAGTAACCGCAACATCAGTCACTATGCTTCGTGTATGGTATGTATGGCTGGTCTCAATGGGGGTTGTGTAAAGAGTTGTATCTCTAGTTCAGGGTCTTGTATTCAAGATAAGCCACCCGCTGGGGTGGGTTTATTTGGCTTACACCCGGACATCCGGAGGCCTTCCAGCTCCAACTCAATCCGGAGGTTCCAGACCGGAAACCCGAACACGTGCAGTGAACACTGGAGACCCGCCAATCTTCCCTCTGCAGTCAATACCGGCGTACAACTCGGACCAGGAGACTGTTCCATTGCAGAAGGGGAATGGTGCACCCGGACTAGGTAAGTTTCCGGAAACACATCTTTTAAGTTAAAAACTAAAAATTATAAAAATTTTAAAAAATTAAAAAATTAAAATTAAGAAGATTTTGATGTTATGTTAGTAAGTCAAAATTGCAAAGGAAAATTCCGGCAACAGTATGCGGACACTACTCACTAGACAGCATCTAGACTAGAGGAATGCACTACTAACCGGAAAGGAGGAAAGACAGTGGATGGTTGGCGGGATTGCATGACGAGGGCGGTATATCGGTACCCGGAAAGGGAGGACCACAGGAGGGACGGAGGACTAAGAAGATCCCTGATCACTACTTGAGCACCCAGGGAAGACCAGATACTGAAGTAGTTGGCAAGACAACTCGACCAGGCCAACACCGGAAGTCAATCACCAGAAGTAGAAGACAATTCACTCAATATGGATGGTGACCAGGGAGGAGGAGGTCTAGGAGATATAGGGAGTCAATTCCAGCAACCCCGTACAACCCGGCTAGTACTACGGCCGGACAAATTGGAGGTTAACACGGTCATGAGCGGACCACATATGAGCTCAGAGGCCAACGTACAGCAAGCCTCACATTCACCACACGAGAGAGAGATGGAATTGGAAAGACCAGAATTATCCCAGAACCAACCCTAGAGACTAGACTATCTAGGAGGGCAACTCGGAGGACAACCCGAAGCTCAACCTGGTGGTCAGAAATCTCCAGGATGGGGGGACTAGCAGCAAGTTGGCGATGATAGAACACAACCGGAGATACAAAGAAGGGACTTTCACATGGAGAAACTCCCAGCCGTGTACCATTGGCACTTGGACCCCAAGGAGGTCAGCATGAAGGTACATTTTGATGAAGTGACCACTCTACCTCCAACACCGAAGGAGAACCGCACACCAGCCAACTTGCCGGATAGCCTAGAGCGGATGAGAAGGCGGCTGGAACAAGACCAGCCAAGGAGGTATGGATCGCACATGGGGCACCCAGCCTCTGGACACCAGGCTGCTGACCCGATTCACTTGTCATCGACAGCACTTCCATTTCCGAAAGAGTTTTTTCTGGAACCGGCCGAAGACACTTCGAAGGACTACCGGCGATATGAGGCCTGGAGAGCCCAGTCACAAGCGAAATAGGAAGCACAACACCGGAGGGCCAGAGAGGACCTATACCGTACTCAAATGAGAGAGCTTCAAGACCCAGTTGGACGTGGTGGTAGAGAGCCGCCGGCCTCTTGGCCACTCCCTAACCTAGCCGATGATATGGATTCCCTAAAGGAGCAAGAGCAAGCGGCTCGCCGGTAGGAAGCTGAGAGACAATGGTTGGAGGACCAACGTCTTTATTCCCAATACTAGGAGCTAGAAAGGAAGAAGGAGCAGGCCCGAGCTATACAGCAAGAGTCTTACCGACTTTGGCAAGAATCCAAGACGATGATGGAACCACCCAAGCAGCCCGTTCACACCGAACTACCACCACCAGACCCGTTGGCCAGGTGGCGGAATGTCTCTGGAGAGGAGTTTTACGGAGCACCTGGACTTCCACCAAGGATACCCGGCCCTAGTGAGTAGCAAACCACCGGCCCGGGTAGACGACCCGTTCCGACTCCAACCCTAGTACATAGGGCAGCAGATCCACGTACATACCCAGGTCCGACTATCAACTGGGGGAATACTATCCCACCGTATGGAGCAAGTCGAAGACCAGCAATGCCGGTGGACTATATAGATCACCTCACGGGTGGAGTTTATCTACCGGCGGACATCCGGAGAGTTGCTCAGCCGAAACCCAGGCACCTAGTTAGCCGTGACGACGGTCGAGGTGGTCGGAGTTACTGGCCGCCCAGTGACCCTCCAGGACCGCCAGCCTTGGCAGTAGACTCGTGGAGGCCACTGGAACCAGCAGCCCGGAGTTTCCCGACCACAAGGACATGGGGTCATCAAAAACCTTTGTTTTATGTCCAGTACAAGGAAGGAGGTAACCCGGATGCGCATATCCGGCAATTTGAGTGCACATTGTGGCATAATGGCCAGCGCGAGGAGCAAGTCATTATTAATTTAATTGGCACTATCTTGATCGATAAGGTGGATGTCTGGTATGAAACATTTCAGGTGAACCACGTGGACTGTACTTGGGAGGAGGCCAAAGGGGCATTCCGGCGCCGATACCGGGAGCAGACCACAGATGAGGCGGTCTACCGGGAGCTAAAATCATTTAAGCAACAAGACCGAGAGAAGATCCAGGACTACTATGACCGGTTTATGACCCTAATTAAATGTTTGCAGTCAGACCCTGGTGAGGGCTTTCGGCTTACCAATTTCCGGGCTGGGCTACTGGACTATATCAAAGTCCCTACCAGCGTGGTAGTAGTTAGGAATTTGACGGAGTTGGTCGATGCAACCCTCATGTGTGAAGAAAACTCTATTGACTCAACCGGGAAGGCAACCCAGATGGAAGTCCGGAGAAGTGATGGAGGCAGCAAGAGGTCCAGTCCAGCCAACAAGGCACGAGCCTAGGAGGCACCCCGAAAGTATTGCAACGAATGGAAGCAGTCGGGCCACACGGACGCGGAATGTTGGTTTAACACGGCAAATTTCCAAGGTCCAGCTGATAAGACCAATGACAGTAACACAGTTGGGGTGAATGAAGTTGTGATCAAGCCAGCCACTAGGAACCTCCAGCCCCAATCAAGTCAAGGGAGTTACTCCAGGCCTCAATATGTACGACCCGGAGGGAACTCCAATATGAGAAGTAACGAGCCGGAGATATGTTTTTTTATGCAAGCAACCCCGCCATTGGCACTACAACTGCCCGCATAGGCATGAATGGGAGGCATTTCTAGCCTCTTCCGCCAAGGCACAAGAAAAACCCAAATCACTATCCGGCTGCTGGAAGAAGAAGCGGAGGTAGAGGTAGCTAGTCTCACTAGAGCACAGCGGTTGAAGGTCGGCTTGCCACTTCTTGATCAGGAAGATAGGGTCCGAGAGGCCCGGAGTTCCTGGACACCGGAGCAATGGAAGGCCGAAGAGCGCCCTAGAGACGACATGATCAAGACCATACAAGACATCCAGCGAGAAGAGGTCAATGACTGGGCTGGACCATCGGGAGAACTCTCGGCCAACCCAGGGGAGGATGGTGAAGCACACATGGCGGCAAACTGGGCAGAATTCCCGGACACGGATGTACTCCAATCTCCAAGGCCGGTGTTACAGCCAGTCCTGAACATCAGCTCGGAAGACGCTTTCCATACCGTAAGGCGGACGATTCTGGAGAGTCCAGTCACAGTGACGGTTGGGCAGCTCTTGCATAAAGCACCCAACATCACTGAGTACATGAGAGCCCACCTTTTTTCGGCCACGAATTCTCCGGAAGCCCTAGCACTAGTCACACCTGACCTGACCCCGGCCTTATCGAATCCAATCCCGGAGACGAACCCCGTCTTGACATCTTCCGTGGATGTTGACCAGAACCTACCGGTAATGACAGTCACGGTCGGCAATGGAACACTAGTCACTGTTCAAATTGACGGTGTGTCCGGAGTCAACCTGATCACTGAGGAGGAACGGAAGAGGCTACGTCTTGGCGCAACACAGCCGGCACCATACCGGCTAAAGATGGCTGATTAGACCACGGTGGAACCGGTGGGACTGATCAAGAATGTAAAAATTTACATTCATGACATCCCCTACCTGATCACATTGACGATCATCAACACCAAGGAGGTGAACGAGGCGTATAGCATGCTCCTCGGGCGGCCTTGGTTGATTGATGCGAAGGCTACGCATGATTGGGGTAACAACTTGGTGACCATCCGGGGAGGCGGAACGGTTAAGACCATCCGGGTGAACCCGAAGACCGGTCCTCGGCCGAAGCTTCCAACGGTATCGGTGTGTTACAACTTTGCACAAGGGCTAATGGAGGAAGAAGCGCGGTGGCTGGTGACTGAACCAGAGGTTCTGGCAGTCGGCACGGTAACTTTACCGCACTTCAGCCCGGCACTGGAACAAGATCAAGCTCCGGAATAGCAAGGAAGTTCAGTAGTGACTGGTCCATTTTTGCAAGGCCGGTATGACTCCGAGGACCACCAGGACACTCCAGCAGCAGCCTAGCCGGGAGAGTACCGGCCCACTTTTATACTTACACTTAGGGCGACATCCGGGTCGATGAGACACCTGCCCGGGTTAAGGTGCAGTCCATGAAGGTTGTCGGCTAGAGTCTACCCGAGGTTGAGCAGCTCCGGAAGATCAATGTGGGGACACCGGAAGAGCCCAAGTATCTCCAAGTCAATGCCGACTTGACCCCGGAACTCATGGCCCGGGCGGAAGCTTTATTCCATGCATACAAGGACGTGTTTGCATGGACATATAAGGATCTCAAAGGTATTCCACCCTCTTTGGCTGAAGTTCCACACCTCGAGCAACACCGTCAATACTAGCTTGGCTCGCAACGCGTTCTCGACGCAACTCTTCTATCTCAGTTGCTTGCTTGGTGATAATGTCACCCTTTTCAGTGGATTGGAGCTTCAGGTTTTTAATCTCTTCTTGGAGACGTTGAGTCATCTCATCCTTCAAGCTTATAGTTTCCAAAAACTCCTGTTGAGCATCGACGGTCATACTTCCGGACCCTGATGCTACATGCCTGGTATTGGAAGTGGTGACTACGACATCCATCATTGGCATTTTATCCATAACATGGATGGGTTCTTCATCTCCAATATCCTCAGGCCTCGCTATGGGTTCATCATCGCCAACAAGATTTAGGATTGGTAAATCTACTTGGCCACCTCCTTGAACCATCAGAGGTCCTACTTGATGGAGCTTCACTCGTTGCTGTTTTTTTCGTGACGCACGCGCCACTAGAGAAGTCGGTGAACGCCGACCTACATGTCCATCTGAGTCCGAATCCGGTGATGAATCTGACTCTACTGGGGCTACTTCTTCTGGGCCATCCGTTTTCTATGGCCCTAGTGCCGTAAAATTAACATCGCTAGCGGGTTAATTAACATCGCCAAGGTAGCGATGTTAATTAATTCGAACGGTGAACTAAGGTGATGCAATAACGTCGTAGTTATGTGTGCAAATCTGGAGCCCCAATCAAAGATCACGCAATCAGCCACCTTAAAAAGATAGTTGAAGGCCACGATTTCCAATTGGAGTTTGTGAAATGGGCTCGAGGCGCGCGACCATTAATACTTGTGGGCCGGGCACGCACGCGGCATGGGGAACGCAGGCATGTCGTATGGAGACCGGGCGCGTACGCTAGAGTCTCGCGCGTACGATTCGGGGTCTCGGGCGTAGGATTTGGGGCCTCGCGGGTAATATCCAGGGTTGGGTGCGTGGACTTTGGGGTCGGGCGCGTGCGGGAACAGATTGGGCACGTTCGATTACAGGCCGGGTGCGTTTGCTGGAGGGCGGGCGGGTACGCTGGAAGGCTGGGCGGCACGGGAGCGG
>CAXARX010000445.1:0-20800 GCA_963971425.1 Bryoerythrophyllum caledonicum | reverse complement strand
TAGTGAGATTTGAAACGCACTCAGGTAAGGACTCGCAATGACATAGAAATTACATTACATATGAATTATGAAGCGTTACCAAGCATGGAGAATAATACGCAAAATTTAGAACTCGAGCATTAAATAAAAGTCAGCACATTGATTACAGTACATCAATAATTCGAATTATTTTCTCCCAACTCATAAACTTTGCATTTTCTGAGGGTACAAAAATACATCAAATTGCAGAGCTTAAAATGTTTTGAAAAAGATGATGGAGTCTAGATTTAA
The DNA here is from genome assembly GCA_963971425.1 of Bryoerythrophyllum caledonicum. Taxonomy (NCBI): domain Eukaryota; kingdom Viridiplantae; phylum Streptophyta; class Bryopsida; order Pottiales; family Pottiaceae; genus Bryoerythrophyllum; species Bryoerythrophyllum caledonicum. Next base: position 20,530 of record CAXARX010000445.1, on the reverse strand, counting down.
GTTTTAACAAGTTATGAAATGATGTATGAAATTATTCAATAGAATTTTAAGATATGTATAACTTGTTTGAAAACAAATTTGTAACTTTAATCACTTAAGTTTTACTCAAAATAACCTTAAAAATCACAATTTTAAATTTTTTGATTGTAAACAAAGTTTACAATCTCTTTGTTGATTTTTTAATAAGCGTCTTCCCTCGAAAGAAGATAGTAGTTTTGTGCGTATGAACCTTTGTTCTCGTGAATACTCGGCCATCAGCATTACAAACACATGCTTCATTCATGCCAGTTGGACTCTTGGCATTGGTTTTTTAACTTACTTTTAATAAACCATGAGTAACGTGGCATTTTTTTCTAATCATTTTACCCAAAAAAACCCTTGATGAGTAATGAATTTATTTTTCAGATCAAGGATTCAAAATGAGACTTTTTTATTTAATTTAAAGTAGATGACAAATATATATTTTACAAGTGAAACTTGTATGCATGTGTTTGTGTATCTTATATATAGTACAACACATCCCAAATTGGCTCTTATATCTTTTAATCATTAGTGGCAATTGAGTTATTTGTAAAGTCCCCCCCACTTTTGGCATGACTTTTTTGGAAGTTGAAAAGGCAACTGTAGTTGAAGCGTCAAACTTTTTTGCAATATACTTATGTCACAAGACTTCAAAAGTGGGGACCAAACTTCTTTAGGCACCATTTTGATGGAAAAATAAGTTTCATACCCACTTTTATTTCAACTTTTTCAACTCAACCGGCTTTTTCACAAAACTCATGGTTTAAACCCCGGTTTAGAGTACTTTACGAATAACTCAAATATAAATGAAAAATAAAATTTTGGATTATTGTTGTATCCCATTGTACAAGAACAATGCATTTATAGTAGAATGCAAAGGAGAGGTCAAAAGAAAAGTATGACTCTTGTGAGCAAGTTAACCTTTAAACCCTTAAACGTCAAATAGAGCCCCACTATCTTGTTTGAGAGAATAATGAAAATAATAATAAATTATAGTGAACCATTCTAGGCAAGAATTTGAGGAGAGCAAGATATTGAAGTTGAGCATTTAACTCTTAAATGTCAAAATAAGCCCATTGGGCGTAATTTTGAAAGAATATTGAAAAAAAAGAGTTTTACAAAACCACTTGAGGCAAAATTTTAAGTATAGATAGATCATGAAAATGTGAACATATAGCAACAAATTTTGCAAGATTTGGTTTAGTGTGGAAGAATTGGAGATCGAACAAAGAATTGAGATTTTCAAACACGCTACTGTAGAGCAACGTCTCAAGCTGTGATTGCGTGCACTAACGCAATTTCAAGCAAAATTATACATATAAATAAATAAATAAATAAAATAAATTTTGTAGTCTCTGCGTCTCCAACAATTGTCCCTTCAGAGTCCACCAAAAAACTCATTTACCAAGTTTTATATTTTTAATATTTGCTTTTGATGAACTTTTTGAAGGGGTTGCCTATTGAGGCAAAAAAAAAAGATTTTCTAGGGGCTACTCCATTACACCCCTTTTGACGTTTAAGGATTAAAGCAACAAATTTGCATAATTCCAATACTTCTAGAAGAATTGCCAAGCAATCAAAGTTTAGAAATTTTTATAAAAGATGTGTTGAAGCTCAAATCAAGTTATATGTTGTAACATGCACTATTTGTTTGTTTGTTTTCTTTTAGTTAATAAATAAATAAAAATCAACACTTTTGTAGTTCCCGCATGCCCAAAATATTTAGATTCTTTCCAAGCTGCCCAATTATATTCCCTTTGACATTTAAGGGTTAAAGAAACTTAAGACAATTTACACTACGATCAAGAAGTCTACCCATCAATCAAAAAGTTTTGTCCAAAACATCACTATTTGAGGCAACCAATGAAATTAGAATTTTCTACAGGCCAAATTCTTGCCCCAAGGATTTGAGGTCAAATAAGAAACTGCCATTTTTTTATACAAGGTTGAAGTTCTCCACCCAACAAGTCTTGGCAGTAGTTTAAACAAAGTTCAGTGAAGAACTACAATTTTCTCCAATCATATTGTTCCATTTTCTCCAATCATATTATTCCATTTTCCTACAATCCCTGACCAATACACTTCTTCACTATAGTGTAAAGTGGCATTGACCTTGTAATAGAATCTCCTTGTCCAAAGTGTCTTGCATTCAACTTTACGAAAACATTTATCACACTCAATACAACCATTTGTAGAGTGCAAAATTTACACATACCGTCATTTGAACATCAAGCATTGTGGGGTCAAATTTGATACCTTAAAAATGTGTATCATAAAATAATGCCAATTGGCCTCCTTTTAGGCTTCTTTTAAAATTTTATTAAAAATTTAATATTACTAACTACAAAGTTCTGTACAATTTGACCTTCAATAATTACTGCTCTTTCCTTCCATTTGTGAAGAAACATTCAATGACTTTGTAGAACAAAAATAGACAAAAAGAGAGCTATAGAACTAAATTGAAAAAAGAAACTACAAAAATTGAGCTATAGTTTTTGGTTAAATTTTTTATATTTTCTTAGACCTAATTATAGCCATTGGTTACGGCAATGTAACCAATGACCAATCTTGATATAATTGTGGTCTTTGATTATGGCATTGAGATCTTTGAACACGACTTTATAGTATTTGGCACTATGATTTAGTATATATATAATAAATTGTATTCCATAATTAAACTTTGTCTCAATAAGAATGTAATTATAAAACCTTTACGTCACAATGATTTGCACACACACAAGGTAATAACAATATTTATTAAAAAAACACTTTTGTGGCATTGATACTGATTACAAGTGATGAACCATACACAAACAAACATGCACTAACTTAAAAATTGTTCGGGATCATATTGATCTTTCCCTTGCAAAAAATCTTCAATCAATTAAAACAATACAATTAACTCTCTCCATCACAAAATAGGAGAGTTGAGAAGCTATTTTGATTGCTTAGCAATCTATTGTTTTAATGTGCTCTTTTTTCAAATTCATGTGCTATGTTCAAAAATAATGTAAAACACCCCTCTTGCCAAATTAAAAGTTAATGTCTCAATATAGGCTCCATTCTAAAACATGTATTGCAGACGAGGGTTCTTTTTTGTAGTAGGTGATTAACTTTAGTTGGCTATTTATAGGAGCTTGCATGATACCCTTGACTCTAAATTACTCCCCAAATACTAATGCATACACTATTCATCCATGTACCCCTTATCCTCAAATTTCCATTTAGAATACTCTTGGAGTTTGTGTTGGCCATTTTCTTTTTGCAAATTAGAAGCATGTAGTCCAACTTTTGTTTTGAAAGACCTTCTTGGGAATTTTTAAGTCTTGGAAGAGGGGGTTGTTTTTGAAGAGGGACTCCACATAGACAAAAATAGGGAGCAATTTTGTTTCCTAGAATTAATGCCAAAAAGGGATTTAGAGTCAAAAGATTATAAACTTCTAGCATTCCTTAATTCCTAAAACTTCATAGGGTATTCTCACAATATAAAATTTGATAATTGCCAATATAAAGTATTTTTGGAAGAGCATTGATATATATAAATGAATGTTGTATATTTTGAATTTTAGATTCCATCTGTATGGTTAAATTTACAAATTGAACACATTTCAATTTCATACATCATGTTGAAAACCATGTAGACCCAAACTTTCATTTGTAAGATTATAACTTGTATTTGAAGTCTTGCTTGCAGTGCCATTGACTGTGTATACAAACCTCTATTTACTGAATTTCATTTTGATATTTTCACATACTTTTTTAGCTTAAATTATTTTTTTGGATGTAACTCCTAGCTTCAATAGCTTCTTGAAACTATTTTCTATCACCTTCCAATGATTATTCAATTTTCAAAGAATTTCAAAGTTCATCCATGGTTTCTAAATTCATTTGTTGTAATAAATTTATGCGTTCAAATATGAAAGGAGTTGGTGCATTGATAAAGATTATAATGCATGGACTCATGGAAATGAACAAGATAACACGATCTAACTATAAAAAACAAGATAAAAACTTCCAAAGACAATAAATTCTACATTGTACTTTAGCTATATTTGTCAGTATTTACTATATTTTGAGGTATTTGCAATATTTTTGTGGTTTGAACATTTGTATTTGGATAGCTTTATAACTCCAAGTCAAAAAAATTATTTTTGCGTAAGATGCACATTGTTGCCCCCCCTCATTCGTTAGTCAAATAACTAATTCCCATTCACAATGGATAATAAACTGTGTCCAAAAAACATGAAGCAATGACCACAAATTGGTTTTTTGGTACTAATTAAAGTGTTAAATTGGTGACCTAGTTTTTGCAAGGCTACTTCTCAACAAAAGTCAATGCACTTCTCAACTTGACATACTTCCACATTTACAATTTTAGAAAAATATATACTTTTCTAACATCAAATCAAACCTTTGTAAAGGGCAACGATGTAATAAAGTATCTCTAAAAATTAGGATGGATTCATCCAAACGGCTTTGAGGAAAGTAATGAGAGTTGAAGTTTGTTACTTGTTCTATTGGTATACACAATAATGTTTACGGGTTAATGTGGGGGCTAAATGCCCTATTTTGGACTTTGGATGCCCCACCTATAATTCCCACCCGCTTCTCTAAGGATAAAAGGGAAAAAATTACTCTTAACAAGGACACTATAATCAAATAGAACCATAGGTGTCTAAAAGCAAAAAAAATTGCCAATAAATGTTTGTGAGGGCTTACTTCAGCAAAAATATTTACCGATGGGGCCCTCATGAGTGGTAATCTCATTAATCCCTAGATGTCATGACCATTTCTAGTTTGAATCGATTTTACAAAAATGCATTAGAAAATGCAATAACAAAGAGATGTTTTAAAATTGATGTGTGAGTGAAAGTTGTACATTATGAATTTTAGATTTTATTCATGATACGGTCAAATTTGCGATTGATATGATCGATATTATTCTATAAATTTTGAAAATTTCAATTTTATTTTGTAATTGGATTACAAAGAATACATTGGCAATTAGTAGATGAGTTTTGTTGCGATTGGTTACAATGTCAAACTCTAAGTGTAGTGATTTTTGGAGATTTTTTTTTGTTGCTTAATTTTATGAGTTGACTTTTTCAAAAGAACATTTAAACTAAAAGATTCCAATTTTGAATGTAGTGACACAATTTAAATATTAAACCAACACGTTTGTTTGTTTTGATTTGAAGATAATTAAGTTTTTTTCATGGATCGGATGTCTCTTGAGGGTGTTCTTGGTATCGTTCAAAAGCTCTCGACAAACATTGATGCACAAAATTTGTTTTGTGTTCTTGGGGCGTATGATGTGAAAGTCAATAAATTTTAAATTGAATTGAATAAATGGCTTCACTTGAAACAATTAATTGTTTCGTTTATAAACTTGAAAAGTCTTAAATTGCAAACTTGAAGAGTTATGAATTGCATGCCTATGTCAATACCTTTTCACGCATATTAAATAAACACATTTCATACATTGTGTGAACTTCGTCTAGACCATTTGACGGAGACTAAATCAACATATTTGAAACATCGCACGACCTTATATATTGATTGTGGCAACTACATAGGTCGTATGATCCTATCTATATGAGATATTTTGGACCAAAGACATAGGCTTAACATACTGGATCAGTATTTTGTGTGATCTTTTATATTGGATCACAAATTATCCCTTTTCTAATTAGATCACGCATGTACAAGCCAACTTCCCTAAAAAGTTGCACTATAAACTTTAAACTCCAAAAATTAAATGATGAATGATAAATCTATATGCAAATAATTTTGTTAATCAATCACTTTATGGATGATTGGATCCATTTATTGGCCATAGTTGGATATTTAGGGGTTATCCTCGAATGTCACAACCTTTAGAAGTTGGATCATCAAGAGATTTAGAGCTTCAAAACTTTTTCATACAAACTGTGAATTAACCGAAAACAAAACAACTTGCAAATGGAGCGAAAAGGGAGTCTTGTGCTCAATTTTAGGAATGATTATTCATGAACATTGGAGTTGTCTCCATAGTTAGGGAGATATGTGGAACACATTGAAGATAGGAGTTTCGCACCACACGAATTGTGACATATTTTGTTTTAGAGTATTCTCCACCTTACCATACACTAGTTTTGCCATCTTTTTATAGCAAAAGTGAGTTTATGGTGAGTTTGAGCATTTACTTCTTTCGTCTTTGAGAATTTATATTTTTAACTCTAATCTTGGAAGACTTTCATCCAAGTTACTTTGAAAGGCTTATTGAATTCTCTATCACTTAATGTAATTTTTAACGATGGAAAATGCAGATAATATTGGAGGGGCCTTTGAATCGAAGCATGTCAAACTTTTTTGAGGTAGATTTTCTACATACTATAATCCTCTCATGTACACGTCGTACACATACGAACCATCCTAAATATCCATAATTTTTACTACTATTCCAAGGATTGTGGCCAACGACCACCGGGGATATAGACTCGGGCCTCGGGGTTTAGAGTTGGGAGCATGACATTGTCTGGTCCCACAACCAAACGAGAAATGAATAAGTCCCACTGGAATTGGAAACGAAACCTCGACGACCGCATGATCCGGAATTAGCAGAAGCATGTTTGTATTGATTGGTTCGCTTCGCAGTGGAATAAATCTTGTTCCATTTGTCGCCCAAAAAAAAAGAATTAGCAGAAACAACAGCTTGAATCAGTCGACTCTCGGATTGCCGCTATCTTAAGAAAAGTTGATACCTTAACTTACTTAACTTGACCACGACTACTGTACATTCCCTCATCATCAGCGCGCAACGTTAATCACGCCTTCAATCGTCACCCGCCTTGCCGCCTTCCCAGCTGCCCCACCTACTTACCGCTTTTTAGCCGCACTGCTTCTAGTCCTGCAATACTCTTACCAATTGTTTCGCACTGCAAGCCACAGCGCACCATCCACAGTCTGCAGTGTTGAGAGTTTGCTAGCAGTTGACGTAGAGGACGGAGCTTATCAGATTTTTGATGTGACTCGAGTACGGCACGGCAGTTTGCTCTTTTGCAAGTGTAGATGCTGGTGCTTCGGGGTGGGTACTGTCAATGGCGCAGATCAAAGTGTTCCAGGTAGACTCGTGCTCCATGGTCCAACTGAGCTTGCGGTTGCGGCGAGTGGCGAAGTCGAAGCAATTTGAGACCTTCCAGCGCCTCATGCTTGTCGTCATCCTCATGATATGGTTTACCACGGTGATGACCTCGGTGTTTGTCCGCCTCTCCGCAGGTATGTCTGTCGAAGTTCTTCGACGACGGAAGGTGTATTGTCATCCTCTGTTCGTGGTATATGACCAGGCTTGTTGGAACCAACTGTAGAGATCTTAAATAGAATCCAAGAAAGGAACGTCGAGGAATAGAATTTGAGGACTGTGCAAATGTGAATGTAAGACTACCTTGCAATGTAGGTGTATCGTGCCGTGATTACATGGATAACCAAACTCTAAGCTGCCAGAGGAAGTCATAGATACTTTGATAATGTGCACATCTGCGGGAGGTTTTTGGCCTTGTAGTGCCCTTTTTTCGTGATTAGCTGTTGACTCCGTCATTGTCTGTGCAGATACCGGAGTCCCTGGTAGCTATGGCACGGACGCGTCGGTTCCAGCCGGGCCGGTATTGTTCCGCTCGAGGAAACTAGTTGCATGGTAGGTATCCAATGCTGTAATTTTTTCTGGTGTCATTCTTGATACATCGGGTTTACTGCAATAAAGGCACTTCTAGAACCAGTGTACTCAGTACTTACCAAATCTTCCGGCGGTGCTGCTTGCAGGGATTGAGAGATGATGTACGACTATCTGCCCAGATAATGAAAGCGGGATTCCGGACATAACTCTCCATGCATATAATCGGTGCTTTTCCAAAGTTTCGAATTCGTTCTTCAAGATTTTTCTTCATTCTCTGTACTCTAACGATATTTCACATCGAAGTCCAACGAGGACGACGACAGGAAGATTTGGGGACAGTAGCCCAAGGGCTATCGATCTGATTACAACTTGACCCTACTAGAAACCCGGAAATTAATAGTGGTTGGTATCAGTGCACTTCCCCTTTAATTCGAAGTGAACAGGCTGAATCTCCACCTCTCAGAAAGTGATAGGGGCACTGAGACTCATTTGTAGAGTAGCCATACTCTCTAGCTGATTCTTCCAGATCATCGACCACGCCGACATGGCGGAGTGTTGCAGAAGGTAATACCTCACTGTATGCGTTCTTGGAACACAGGAATGCATACTTATAAGTAGCATTGTTCTTAAACACATGGACGCACAGTTCAGAGCAGTTTTCAAGTTCTACATTTCTTTGCGAATTGAAACAAGCCGTAGATGTAAACTATTGATTGTAAAAAATTTAACTCAGCATTGAAATACAGTCTTTTCGTGTCACCAGTGTATTCTTGCGCTCATTATTCATATCCCGTCCATCAGAGTTGCCCTTACACTAAATGTCTTGTTCAATCCTCAATACAACATGGCAGTAGAACCGGTTATCTTATTACGGATGCCCATGCCGCCTTACGTCTCAACTTCTAACTCGCCTGCAGAGTTGGTGAGAGTTTAACCTACACTATGTAGCAGATTCGTGACCACGAAATGCCATATCTTAAAGCAATTGGGTGACGCCAGAGCAACATGGTGAAGCCAAGATTTCTGTGTCCCACTTAGTTCACGAATCAACACCATTGCCACAAGTCACGAGTATTTGAATTTTTAACAGCGGCAATGTACGTATGTCAGCTCCATAGCAAATCATCAAGACTAATTGATAAACCACACGTCTTGTCCACTGCACATCTGAGTATAAAGGACAATATAAGGTTGTCAATATCGGGTAGGTCCATCGTCATAAGATACGTGTCTTCCTGATTGACAAGGAACAGCTTCTTCGGAATACACCCCGCAACACGTCCATCTGCGCTTCCAGTTTTTGCTTCCTGTGCTAGGCCGCTCGTTCTCGGTATTCCACTTATAAACTATAACTCCACTTGCATCAGTCCACTCCCCATCTATTCCTTGGTGCGGAGGTGCCAAAGCGTACAAGCCCCGATCCCCTGATACCAAGAGGAGACTATTCAAGCCTTCGGGAGGATGATCTCCATGAAACGTAAAACAATTATTTGCACTTCAATACTGATAAGGGCCAACAACAGCAAGAGCTCGTGACGCCACGGAGCACAAATAGAGAACGGCTCATTATTACGGGAAACCAGGAAGCCCAGAAATAAAACAGGATTCATGGACAAAGTAGAGGCTAAGTTCATATCAACCCGGTCATGTCTCTTGCTCAGGAGGTTTCAGCACTGTATCAAAATGACGATTATTCCTGCAACTAACCTAGCAACCATAGGAGGGAACTCCCTTACAAGCAAACAAGGATGCCCCGATTTCAGCCTTTCCGGATTGCATAAATTATTATACACGCCACTAAACTGGAGGCAAGTCATTTTCACATTAGAATGTCATCAAAATGACGACAATTATTCAAATATTATTCTAATGTCGATCTAACGATTACTCTTTCAACATCAATAGTGTGTTTAGTCTCACACCATCACTTCAACGCCCCCCTTCAAATCACGTTATAATGACAACTGTGATGCAATGAAACAAACAACTTAGATAAATGAGAAAAAGAAAAAGGAAAAAAAAAGGATGGTGCAGCAGAAATTGTGGTAACCATTTGCCATAGCAAAGGTACTAGAACCACAAACGAAGGGGACTCATCTCCCACTTATAATTCTATCTGCCCGAGGAGAAATATAATCTTGTCGCCTCTATTCCGGGTTGAAGAGAATAATGCCTTGAGTGCCATAGCAGAGAGAGAACTGAATGAAAACAATATAATACAGAGTAAGCTTATACCCGTCATGTGGCCATGGTACTTGCAAGAAATGGGGCTGTTGTCTTCATCTCGGTAAGTCATCCCGCACCGAACACAAAGCTTCAGCTGCTCAGGCACCTCCGATTGTTCACTTCCTGGCGATCTTATTGCACTGATTAGTAATTCTACATGCTTCTGTTCCGAAGCACCGTTCCTTCCTTGCACACGGGCTCCAATATCGCCACTCAAGCGCAGATTCTTATTCACCACCGCCCTGAAATCCTTGAGTCCATGAAAATTCCACGACGAAGACGAAGACGAATTTCCGACGCGTAATGGAGAAGCGGAATGAGGAAAATGGCAACGCACAATGTCCATAGCTGGTCACGCAGGCATGGGGGTTTGAGGAGCTCAAATTTTAACATGAAATTTGAGAGTAGAATAAACACTTCTGAAGATGCTCTCCGACAGGTTTTACTTAGAGGCATTTATTTTATTTTATTTTTTCACTAGAGCAAGACACGATGTAAGTAATGGTGGATGAACCCCCATATTTAAACTAGTATTCGACATTAGGAAGTTTGAGAAAAACTCCATCATAATTAGTTTCTTTTGGGGTTGCCTTCAAATTATTAAGAAAAATATAAAAGTGTCAAATGTATAAATATCTCCCAAAAGTCGTTTGTCTTAACCCTAAAGTCATTGTTTCCTATGAGGGACAAAAATGTAATCTCCCCCCCCCCCCAAATAATGCATATAAATGAGGGAATGCAGATGAAATTCCAAAATCTAGACGCATGGGCACTTATGAGTTAATCAATCCTCATCAATATTGAAGGCCACACAAACTCAAATTATCTTTTATTTGCTTGAGCACTCTTTTCAAATTTAACCCTTAATTGCCCAAGTGTTCAGATATTGGACAATGGGCATATCTCATTTGCATTATCGCATGATATATGTATTTTGGGGTTGGGATTTTTTACCAAAGATTTTATGAAGAGTTAACTTCATGTTCGTGTGATGAATTAGAAAGACAACAATTTGTGAAAATTTTATGCCTCATTTTGTGTTGTAGTGTTTCACCAAAAATTTCTAAAATCTTAGTGTAAAATTTAAGATTACGTGGTTCTCATTCGACCCTGGGATTAGAATTACGTCGTAATTTATGTCTTTGTCTGCGTTGGATTGTGCCTTCGGGTTGTTTTGTTATCCTTAGCAATTGATTTCTTTCAATTTGCTTCAAAAAATTAAAATAAAATAAAATCTTAGTGTAAAATATAATTTCACATACTGACAAACAAATAAACAATCTAATTTCATATATGGATATTATCTCAATGAGGGAATTTCCACCACCCTTTATTGTGCAAACATTCAAAGAAGTCTCAAAACAAAACTTGAATGAAAAACTCCTTTCATTCACCTACTGAAGCTGTTCACATTTGTTAATGAGACTGAAATAATAGCAATATGCATATTGCTATGGACTCCAATCATATTGCTCCATTTCTCTGAAATTCTTGTCCGCTGTAGAATTGCACCGTAGTGTAAAGCGTCCCTTACACCCCCTTTTCAAAGCACTGAAGGAATGCCGTTTGTATTTCATGAATTCCGGGGCAATTATACTCTTAGTTTCTAAATGTACCTAGATTGTGTCCCATTGTAAAAGAGTGTTGGCTCCCATTGATAGTGCTGGACATGCATCACAGAATCAAATGCCACACAACCATCAAGAATCCCTTGACCTGGATGGTGAACCCACATTATCAGCTGAAGCAATCTCTTATAAAAAATGTGAAATCTGAAAGATCCAAATTCAACAATGCATCCTCTGCGGAAAAAGGGCTCATCTGACATAGTATACAGTATCATTCGAGGCAGTGCAAAGCCCTTCACACTGCCAGCAATATCTAGTATGGTACATCTCATCGAGCTTTTTACATAGCCTTTACATCCACCACATTTCTTTCAGGGTGGTGTGCAACCAACCACTATTCTGAGTCCAAAACCTCACTTCTTGGAGTGAACTTATCATCCCCAAATCATCAAGTTTGACACAAGATTTATACAGCTCCGGGGCACTCCTACAACCCTAGTGGTTGTGAACAAAACTATCTGTACAGAGGTGATAATGCAGCAACTGATGGACCAAAAGCTGCTCTAACAGAAATCCAAGGAAAAAATTCAGGTTGATTTTTGGTACAGTTGTTCATGTTGTAGCAGGACCATGAAGTGAATTAGCCGGAGCCTGGACGGAATAATTCTCACCACCCTCCATTTGCACCGTCGCATGATCCTGTTGTTGAGCTCCAGCTGTTGGTGTGCCTGGAATTAACTCAGCCGGTATTTGTGCAAGGGTGCCACCTCCCTCTCCCTCTCGCTCATTTTGAACTGGCGCCGCTGTCCTTCTCTTGTAATTGTGGTACTCTATGATCAAGGTACTTGTCACCATGGCAAATCCAAACCCCACAAATGTCGATAACAATATTGTCAACACGGACTCCACATGCACCTGCTCGAATCGAATTAAACCACAGATTATACATCCACTCCAACTAGAAACTCGACACAATATTCCAATCCTCTAGCGCTAAAGTAACCACACCTAATTGCAACACTTTAAGAACTAAGCATTATTAAAATGTTGACACTTTTAAATATATTCTTGGAGACAAATCAGAGGAGATTCCAATGCTCCAAAGAACACAATATTTGAACACCATATGCAAAAAGTAATAAATATTTAAATTGATTTCGGTAAATGATCTCAAGTTCAAATGTTGAGGTGGTGTACATTCTCAAAATAAAACTGTGCAAGATTTTGCAGTGTTGCAATTAGGTATGGTTACCTTAAATCATAACATTATTACTCATTTCTAGCAAAGTTCCTCTGCCTCCCACAAAAGTAGGGATTGTGCTAACGAGATGTTAGTGAACAATTAAAATTCTTGTCTTAAAACGGACTGAAGGGATATTCCATCATCTTGTGAGGTGTTACAGAAGAAATCTTTACGTTATAGAATGATATGTACTTAAAAATTCAGAAGAGGATTTTTCTAATTTAAAAATGTAAATTAAGAATTGTTGTTGGAGCACACAAGAGGATTGGTGGCCAATGAGCACCTACCACATCATAGAAAATGTGAGCAAAGCAGACAACTAGCGACAGTTGACATGTGGCGTACAGCCACACATACCGCTTTTTCACTGCATACACAAAGTCAACACACTCTTCAGTCCACACAAAATAGGAAAATTGACAACTCTCGAGTATGATCAATGTCTTCAACACATCCTGGAATAAATTGCATTCGTAGAGCATTAACACAATTGGGTGCTTCTACCTTATAGTAATGCATAGGAATAAACAATCATGACAATGCTGGTATAAATACTCATTACAGGAAAATACTGTATAGATGGGGTTAAGATGATTTAATGACATACCCAGGTTAGCGGCCGTGACAGCAGCAAGCAGACCCAAGACGCAGGAAAACGGAAGTGATATTGCAAGTGCTCCAGAACCCATTTGACCAACCTGCAAAATGAATAAACCAGGCACCATGTCACGAGCTTCCCAACTATATTCATTACTTTCACAAGTATAGTCCATAGCAACTCTAAATCTCTCATTTCTTGAAGATCGCAACGACTCAAATCCACCAAAAAGGTAACACCGAAGTGCAAGCTTACAATAATGGATTGTAGGTCATAATTTTAGGAAGTAGAGCTCAGTATGGCCTTCAGTAATGGATGGTAGACATGTTTAGAAATTCACTATAATTAACAATATCTCCACAAAATGGACTTGCTATTCAAGCACTGTGGGATGGATTCAAACACATTACAATATGAGTGAACACTAAAGTTACTCGTAAAACTATGCAAGGCAACACTGCACGTACCAGGAGCTGCTCAAGGAAGCAGAAATACACCAGCATGCTCATCATCACCAACACGGACATATCCTGCCATGCACTGAACCATCCATATATTTCCAAAGTGGTCAGTTTCACTGTAATAATTTTAAAAGGGGCTATGGATTGGTCAGAGGAGAAAATAAAACTAGTAGCCAGTCAGCTAAAGAACTTCCTTGGAATTGAAAACAAAATGAGGAAGAACATATTGAGCACCCTTGCTAGTACCAATTTTCCAACATAGGTCAATTGAGCATGGAAATAACATTGCCGATTGAAGGGAGAAAAGTCTAGCACCGTGTATTTGCATCAAGGACGGCGGGAATAGGTCTAGGAGGAGCAGCAGGCTGGTTGCCGTGCCTCACTACTGTGACCGGTAAATTGCAAACCTCGAGGCCACAGATATCGCATGTGCGGTTCCCTTTGATTCTGAACCACTTGAGGGCGCAGGCTTTGTGTGCCAGCGCCATCTCCCCCCGGCAACTGCACTCCATCTTCAGCGTCTCGCCATGCTCCTCCGATAGCTCGTCAAAGCAAATCCTGCACACTGCCTCCTCTTCTGGAATCTCTTCATGGTCTCCATCTTTCCCATCTTTCTCACCTACACCGAAACGGCCCTAAACCATGAATCATCACAACTCACCATACTAACACCTCACCCGTGTGCCATCAACAACTCATTTATTCACACACTCACTTGGTTGGACTGGTGTAAGCATGATTTGGCTAAATATCTATGGCAGTTAACCTTTGAATGGAAAAGGGGTTGTCCACTATCCCTTCAAAAGTGCTCTACAACCTTCCACTTTGAATGATTGCATATAAATTTTTTAATTCGGTTCTTGTGCTCCAAGTAATTTGTACATTGAACTCACAAAAATCACACTCCTACAGATGTTAGGATGCTTAAAGGGATGCAAATAGTACTCTCTACCTTAAATTATTTTCATCATGTAACCGCTACTAAAACCAATCAAAATGGCGGAGTTTTTTTAATATGTATGATACATACTTGATGCTACTAAGGTAGCCATGAAGCAGTCACTAAAAGTTACGCCTCCTATTTGCATGAATATACGTACCTTTTTCCACATCTGTTTGCACGGTGTCTGAGCCTTTGGTGGCCGTGCTGCCATCGCTTGAGGTGGTGCCACCTGCCATTCGTGAAGTGATGGACTTGAGAAGCACAGTGGCTCCACTGTTTGGCCCACCCGGCTTTCGTAGTAGCTTGTTAAGCGGCATGGAAGCAGCTCGAGCAATACTCTTCACCTCTACTGATCCACTCTGCAATTCATTATTTATGATTCAACCAAATCTACATCAGTCAACTGGGCGCAAGATATAGTTACAAGATATTAAAACTTTAGTTAACTATAGGATACTAAAACCATACAACAATTCATTTCTTTCAATGCACTTGGTTCAATTCGTTCTCTTGGTTGAAAATATTAGCAAGTGGGGTAAACATGACTTGGCTGCTGATGGGCTTGAAAGTCTACTATCTCTTCAATAGTGGTCTACAACCTCTCCCTCTGAATGATTTCATAAGACAAACCGATAAAACTTTCATCTCTTGCACCCAAAGCGAGCTCTCCACATCTCCAAAATTTCTTAAGTTCAAATGCTTCAAGTGATGCAAATAGTCTACGATACCTGACATTCTTGGTGCCAACCGACTAATCCCCAGAATACGAATTTGTGAATTACCTCAGTAGCATTGCTAGAGACTGGGTGATCAGAACTGCATCCAGGGCTTCCCAAGGAAACCAGAAATGGCGTCACCGGCATAGAAGCCGTCCTCTTCTCTGAAAGTGGAATGAGATGTCCCACAGGAATTTTATCAGCAGTTTCGGCACCATTCTTGTCAACTGTGGCTGTACTGTTACTATTCCTTTTGGAATTGCAGCTTGCACTGGAAATCACCTGTCCGGATTGTGTTCTGTCACTGCCGGTTTCTTCTACATGAGAATTAGGATTCATGGATTCCTGGACATCCAAGAGGCAAAAATCCGCATCAGCAAAAGTGAGCTATGTTTAAACTAGTGGATACTAAAATCGTCCCCTGTTACCAACAATTTAACTCATCTTTTCATACAGTTGATTCGCGTTCAATTAGCATGACTTTGGCTGAATGTCTGTACCGTTTTATCTTTGGAAGAAAATGGGGTTGACTACTGCCCTTCAACAGTGTTCAACGACCTCCCACCTTCAATATTTACATAAGAAAATCACTTACAGTGAAAAAGAAACCAATCCCAAGAGAGTTTGGCTTTCGTACCCAAAGTCATAGATCTCCCAAAAATCAAACTCCTACAAGGTATCCTCGACCTTATGTTTGTCTCTGTGCCAATGAAAAAATTGAATAGGAGAAAAAAGGAATAAAAAAGAAAGAAGAAGGAGTCACTGCAGTACCTTCGACGTGGAAGGAGTCTCAGGCTCAACAACGCAGGCCGTCGCTCCGTTGTTAGCAGGCTCCATCTCCGAGGACTTGCAGCAAACAATGCTCAACCTCGTACCTGTAGCCCCTCCCTCTTACTGACACTTGCAGAAACCTCGTCTCTCCCACGCCATGTCCATCTGACTTGTGATTCTTCTGACCCCAGTTTTTAGCTTCATTGTCACAATCCAAATCCCTGCCTCAGGAGACTTGGTCTAGCAGCAAGAATAATGAACACTCCTCCGAAGAAAAAAAGAAGGAAAAAAGGGTAAAAAGTAAAGAGGGATTGCAAGAGGAAGGAGCTTTGGTTGTAGCTCTGTCGACTGTTCTGAGTGACCAGATAATCAGCAATGTACTAAACTAGCGACCCTGTACCCGCTGGGCCTCTTTGGCCTGCCAGAATCTCGGAAGGAAAATTAGTACCAAACCACTGCCAAAGTGAGTACCGACATTCTTGAACGGTAATCCGAAGAAGAAACTTTTCCTCACCCAAAAATCTCGTCGAAAACGTCGGTGAGGGTAAAGAAGAATACATCCTTACCTTTCACCCCCTAAATAAAAGGGAACTAATTTTGGGTAGCGGAGTATACCCCGTCTCCTATTTTGGACCATGCGGGGTCCCACCAAGACATCTCTCCTTTTTCCTAGGGTTGAGGGGTTTTGGCCAAATATAGGTTCTTACAGGGTAATTTGGGATTATGGACCGCAGAAAGTAAAAAAAAATTGCCAAAAAAAGTCCAGAAGGGTTTAATTTGAAAAAAAATAATTGCTGCCAACCCCACTAGCACTGGTCAGAGTAAAGACCACCAGGGGATTTAGAGACGGGGAAGAATATACTACTAAGGGCCACTTTAGATTACCGTGGAGAAGTGCAATGGTCAAGAATTGTAGGAAAATGAAGTAATATGATTGGAGCAAATCTTATTCTTCACCGGATTGGGTTTAGACTATGGGCAAGACTTGTTCGGTGAAGAACTTCGAGCATGGATGAGAAAATGTCATGGCTATCTACGTGGCAACACTTTTATAGAAGGGGAGTTCTTCGGAGGTCAAGTTTCTTGTCCGACCTCAAACCCCCGGACAAGAAACTTGGCCTTTGGAGAACTCCAACTCCACTTGTTCCTTGAAATAGCCATGTCTCGGGCAAAACTTTTGGATCGACCGGAGCACTTCTCCACTGTAGCCTAAAGCGGCCATTATATGTATGTGTGTTGGGTCCTAGCTCCCTAGCATGACAAAGAGACACTTCATTCACACCCGCCTAAATCCATGACAAATGTTTCTATGATCTATGTTTGTAAGAAGAATGTGCAATACACTTTTAGAGAAGAATTAGAAAGTGCCGCATGTGTGCTTGAATAAGTCTTCCCCAATGAAATTATTCAATTAATTACACATGTGCATGCAAAAAGAATACGACAATATAAACAAAAATGGGTGAGAAAGTGTATGCGGGCTACCAATAGGTTTGGTCACTTCCATAAACCAACTTTCAAAGTTGACAATTGATTAATGATTTATTGAAAAAGGTTGACTATTGACGAATTTTCCTAAGGTATTCAACTTTTTATTGTGACTCTTTGGTAATACTTAGGTGATACTTAAGTGATATTTGGCCAACATTTTCGCAAACTTTGAGTACTCACAAAAAAATCCTAGTAATTAGCTATTTTTTCTCACATATTTTCAAAAGTTCATTAAAATTAGTTATGCATTTTAAGTGTAACAATTGTACTATTTTCAAGTGAAAAAAATCATTAGTGTTGAGTGTAAGCAATTTGCTTTGTGAATGCAAATGCCACCAAATACCATCCTTCGCTCTTTAGGATAACAAGTGTTTAAAATACATGCACTAAGGGAATGTTAAGGCCTCTATAGAATGTAGTGAGTAAGTGAAGGCGACTCAAAATAGCCAAAATAAATTAACTAATAAAAATATAAAGTGAGTGTCTTCATCTATTATTTTGGCAAACTTCATTTACATTTGTGAAACAAGGTGACTCTAGCCCATGATACCTATACTCCCTAGTCTACGATTAAATACTAGTAAAAAAAACAAAAAAGAAAACAAAAAGGAAAACAACCAAAAGGAAAAAGACCATGTTCTTTCCTCCTAGAACACATGTTTCATTAAAAGTGTCCATAGTCATGTGCAATTTTTTTTTAGTTTATTGTTCCATTGGCTTCATATGATGTCAAAAAAGAGCCTTGACAAGAGCCTTGAGAAGAGCATTGAACAAAGGAAATTGGTGGAATGTTTCTAAAATTTATATGCATCCAGTATGTGAAAAAATGGGTAAAAAATGATTAATTTCGTCAAACATACAAATTTCACAATGTACACTTATTATATGGCACCTGCACTTTTAACAAAACATGTGTTCTAGGACAATTTAAGGATACCCATACAACAAGTTAATAAGACCCCATTATTGTTGGGTAAAGTATGGTGATAGAGCAACCATCATTAAGATGTTTTTTGGGGTCTTCGGAAGACAGTGAGTTCCCTAGAGTTCCCAAGTTGTGGGAACTTTGTTGCAATTGTTGTACTATATGACCAAAAGATTGTCACGTCGGATGATTTATTTTTTTAATTTTAAGTTTTTTGAAAAAAAATACAATCTCTTTTAAAGAATTTGTTTTTAAATTTTTAAAAATTAATTTAAGATTTTTTTAAAAAATTCAATAATTTTTAAATTTAATTTAAAAAAAATAATTAGCGACATTGTAGTAGTTCCGATCCCGAGAATAGTCTCTTGGAGACCTGGAAAAACATCTAATGTAAGAAAAAGATTTGGCCTCAAGAAGGCCCCCATTTAATAAATAGTATTGCAGACTCAAAATGAATTAATTTTAATCCTACATGTAATGCTTTTATCCATGTTTAACTTCTATTAAAGAAAATAAATTAATCAACTTTTTAATGATCACCATTAATTACTCTTTGACAAAGAGAAGAAGCCTTGTTGAGGCTTAATATTTATCTTTATGCACACACCATTGGAATTTGAATCCCGGTCACTCCAAAACCAAAAAAACCCTCTTATGTGCTTGTTAAAAAAAATAAAATTATACATGAATTAGCACTTAGTTTTAAGATACATATTCAAACATGGTTGGTAACATATTTGCCACTTTTCTTTGTAAATAATAATAATAATAAAAAGTGTTTAGGATGTAGGATGACCCTAAACGTGCTATTGTATAGGTATCTATATGGCCTTCCCTAAAATGGTCACTTAATGTTGATTTTAGAAACAATAATGTTGTGGTTCCATTGAAGATGTTCTAGTAAAGAGATAATTACATTCAATGTTATGATTAATATAGGATTGTACCAAGTTTGGCTCTAAGTTAATCTAATTATTTCTGTTGTAAAGCTAAAATTTCATAAGTGCACTCATACTATTAAATACATTCATTCCATGATTGACTAGAAAACAACCTATAATGTTCTATATTAAGGTTTTAAAAGGTTGTTTTTTGTCCGGTGATTAAGTGAATCAAGGGTGTTAGAGTTTGTGTCTCATGTTGCATAAGAGAAGGAAATATGGAATGCATATCCATATTTCACGGCCAAAGTTTCATACTACTTTTACACTTGTTTGTTGTTTTTCAAACTGCAATGATCTTAGTTTAGAAATCAAAATTAAAATTTGAAGTCAAAACTAGCAAGAATGTTTTGGCATTTAAATACCAAAAAGCATTCAAAAAATTTAGAATGCACTGATGTTTAAATCTACTCTCATTAAAAAGCAAAGCTTTAATATGACATCATTTTGTTCCTCTTTGGCTTGAGTCTACAGGAACGCCTCCTCTATTGTGATGTTATTTGGCATATCCTTTCGTATTCATCACATTTAAGGTAAGTATTCTTACTCTAAGCCTATCTTACCCTTCAATAGTTTGTTTTTCATAACCACATTGTTGAATCATGTCTAATGTCTTATTCATGATTAAA
Source organism: Bryoerythrophyllum caledonicum (assembly GCA_963971425.1). Taxonomy (NCBI): domain Eukaryota; kingdom Viridiplantae; phylum Streptophyta; class Bryopsida; order Pottiales; family Pottiaceae; genus Bryoerythrophyllum; species Bryoerythrophyllum caledonicum. The sequence goes on along the minus strand of CAXARX010000445.1, from coordinate 346 downwards.
GGTGAGGAAGCAAAGGGATTTGCGAGTCCTTTTCACCACCTCACCTTTGTTGTAGTTTTTAATCTATAAAAGGGTCCCAATGACCACTCTGCTCTTGTCTATTGTGCTTAATTTTGTTTTGGCCATGGTTGTTCATCAATTAACATACATCATTCATTTATAGGTTTCAAAAGGAGCTTCCTTTTGTAATATGAGTTTTTGAGAGTTCTTGTATCATTTTACAATTTTTGATTACCAAAAATTATGAATCAAAGAAGTAAATTGAAGAAATTTTTACTAAAGACAATAAATTGTTCCAATTTTTGAAAATAAATGAGATGAAATTGTGATATTTTAATGAAACTCA